>CM038677.1:250048709-250263744 GCA_021605205.1 Aegilops longissima | reverse complement strand
TAATCACTTGATTCAACCGGGAGTTAATCTTCCGGATGATAGCGCCATTGATGAATTCTCCAATCACTTCCACCTAGCTACAAGAGCTTCATGATGAACTATAATATGCAAGGGATGGATAAGACATTTCCCGAGCTCTTCACAATGCTAAAGGCTGCGGAGGTAGAAATCAAGAACGAGCATCAAGTGTTGATGGTCAACAAGACCACTAGTTGCAAGAAGAAGGGCAAAGGGAAGAAGAAGGGGAACTTCAATAAGAACAGCAAGCAAATTGCTACTCAGGAGAAGAAACCCAAGTCTGGACCTAAGCCTGAAGTTGAGTGCTTCTACTGCAAGCAGACTGGTCACTGGAAGCGGAACTGCCCCAAGTATTTGGCGGATAAGAAGGATGGCAAGGTGAACAAAGGTATATGTGGTATACATGTTATTGATGTGTACCTTACTAGAGCTCAGATAGCACTGGTATTTGATACTGGTTCTGTTGCTAATATTTGCAACTCGAAACAGGGACTACGGATTAAGCGAACATTGGCAAAGGACGAGGTGATGATGCGCGTGGGAAATGGTTCCAAAGTCGATGTGATCGCGGTCGGCACGCTACCTCTACATCTACCTTCGGGATTAGTATTAGACCTGAATAATTGTTATTTGGTGCCAGCGTTGAGCATGAACATTATATCTGGATCTTGTTTCATGCGAGACGGTTATTCATTTAAATCATAGAATAATGGTTGTTCTATTTATATGAGTAATATATTTTATGGTCATGCACCCTTAAAGAGTGGTCTATTTTTGATGAATCTTGATAGTAGTGATACACATATTCATAATGTTGAAACCAAAAGATGCAGAGTTGATAATGATAGTGCAACTTATTTGTGGCACTGCGTGTAAAGCGCATCAAGAAACTCCATACTGATGGACTTTTGGAACCACTTGATTATGAATCACTTGGTACTTGTGAACCGTGCCTCATGGGCAAGATGACTAAAACGCCGTTCTCCGGTACTATGGAGAGAGCAACAGATTTGTTGGAAATCATACATACAGATGTATGTGGTCCGATGAATGTTGAGGCTCGTGGAGGATATCGTTATTTTCTCACCTTCACAGATAATTTAAGCAGATATGGGTATATCTACTTAATGAAGCATAAGTCTGAAACATTTGAAAAGTTCAAAGAATTTCAGAGTGAAGTTGAAAATCATCATAACAAGAAAATAAAGTTCTACGATCTGATCGTGGAGGAGAATATTTGAGTTACGAGTTTGGTCTACATTTGAAACAATGCGGAATAGTTTCGCAACTCACGCCACCCGGAACACCACAGCGTAATGGTGTGACTGAACGTCGTAATCGTACTTTACTAGATATGGTGTGATATATGATGTCTCTTACAGATTTACCGCTATCGTTTTGGGGTTATGCTTTAGAGACGACCGCATTCACGTTAAATAGGGCACCATCGAAATCCGTTGAGACGACACCTTATGAACTGTGGTTTGGCAAGAAACCAAAGTTGTCGTTTTTGAAAGTTTGGGGCTGCGATGCTTATGTGAAAAAGCTTCAACCTGATAAGCTCGAAGCCAAATCGGAGAAATGTGTCTTCGTAGGATACCCAAAGGAGACTGTTGGGTACACCTTCTATCACAGATCCGAAGGCAAGACATTCGTTGCTAAGAATGGATCCTTTCTAGAGAAGGAGTTTCTCTCGAAAGAAGTGAGTGGGAGGAAAGTAGAACTTGATGAGGTAACTGTACCTACTCCCTTATTGGAAAGTAGTTCATCATAGAAACCGGTTTCTGTGACACCTACACCAATTAGTGAGGAAGTTAATGATGATCATGGAACTTCAGAACAAGTTGCTACTGAACCTCGTAGATCAACCAGAGTAAGATCCGCACCAGAGTGGTACGGTAATCATGTTCTGGAAGTCATGCTACTAGATCATAATGAACCTACGAACTATGAAGAAGCGATGGTGAGCCCAGATTCCGCAAAATCGCTTGAGGCCATGAAATCTGAGATGGGATCCATGTATGAGAACAAAGTGTGGACTTTGGTTGACTTGCCCGATGATCGGCAAGCAATTGAGAATAAATGGATCTTCAAGAAGAAGACTGACGCTGACGGTAATGTTACTGTCTACAAAGTTCGACTTGTTGCAAAAGGTTTTTGACAAGTTCAAGGGATTGACTACGATGAGACCTTCTCACCAGTGAGCGATGCTTAAGTCTGTCCGAATCATGTTAGCGATTGCCGCATTTTATGATTATGAAATTTGGCGATGGATGTCAAAACTGCATTCCTGAATGGATTTACGGAAGAAGAGTTGTATATGATGCAACCGGAAGGTTTTGTCGATCCAAAGGAGCTAACAAAGTGTGCAAGCTCTAGCGATCCATTTATGGACTCTGCAAGCCTCTCGAGTTGGAATAAACGCTTTGATAGTGTGATCAAAGCATTTGGTTTTGTACATGACTTTTGGAGAAGCCTCATGTTTACAAGAAAGTGAGTGGGAGCTCAGAGCATTTCTAATATTATATGTGGATGACATATTATTGATTGGAAATGATATAGAATTTCTGGATAGCATAAAGGGATACTTGAATAAGAGTTTTTCAATGAAAGACCTCGGTGAAGCTGCTTACATATTAGGCATTAAGATCTATTGAGATAGATCAAGACGCTTAATTGGACTTTCACAAAGCTCATACCTTGACAAAGTTTTGAAGAAGTTCAAAATGGATCAAGCAAAGAAAGGGTTCTTGCCTGTGTTACAAGGTGTGAAGTTGAGTAAGACTCAATGCCCGACCACTGCAGAAGATAGAGAGAAAATGAAAGATGTTCCCTATGCTTCAGCCATAGGCTCTATCATGTATGCAATGCTGTGTACCCGACCTGATGTGTGCCTTGCTATATGTCTAGCAAGGAGGTACCAAAGTAATCCAGGAGTGGATCACTGGACAGCGGTCAAGAACGTCCTGAAATACCTGAAAAGGACTAAGGATATGTTTCTCGTATATGGAGGTGACAAAGAGCTCATCGTAAATGGTTACGTTGATGCAAGCTTTGACACTGATCCGGACGATTCAAAATCGCAAACCGGATACGTGTTTACATTGAACGGTGGAGCTGTTAGTTGGTGCAGTTCTAAACAAAGCGTCGTGGCGGGATCTACATGTGAAGCGAGTACATAGCTGCTTCGGAAGCAGCAAATGAAGGAGTCTGGATGAAGGAGTTCATATCCGATCTAGGTGTCATACCTAGTGCATCGGGTCCAATGAAAATATTTTGTGACAATACTCGAGCAATAGCCTTGGCGGGAATCCAGATTTCACAAAAGAACCAAGCACATCAAGAGACGCTTCAATTCCATCCGGATCTAGTCCAGTAGGAGACATAGAAATTTGCAAGATACATACGGATCTGAATGTTGCACCCGCTGACTAAGCCTCTTCCACGAGCAAAACATGATCAGCACCAAGGCTCCATGGGTGTTAGAATCATTCTTGTGTAATATAGATTATTGACTCTAGTGCAAGTGGGAGATCAAGGAAATATGCCCAAGAGGCAATAATAAAGTTATTATTTATTTCCTTATATCATGATAAATGGTTATTATTCATGCTAGAATTGTATTAACCGGAAACATAATACATGTGTGAATAGATAGACAAACAGGGTGTCACTAGTATGCCTCTACTTGACTAGCTCGTTAATCAAAGATGGTTATGTTTCCTAACCATAGACATGAGTTGTTATTGTATTAACGGGATCACATCATTAGGAGAATGATTTGATTGACATGACCCGTTCCGTTAGCTTAGCACACGATCGTTTAGTATGTTGCTATTGCTTTCTTCATGACTTATACATGTTCCTATCACTATGAGATTATGCAACTCCGTTTACGGAGGAACACTTTGTGTGCTACCAAACGTCTAACGTGAATCGGGTGATTATAAAGGTGCTCTCATGGTGTCTCGAAGGTACTTGTTGGGTTGGCGTATTTGAGATTAGGATTTGTCACTCCGATTGCTCTGAGAGGTATCTCTCGGCCCTCTCGGTAATGCACATCACTTAAGCCTTGCAAGCATTGCAACTAATGAGTTAGTTGTGGGATGATATATTACAGAACGAGTAAAGAGACTTGCCGGTAACGAGAATTAACTAGGTATTGAGATGCCGACGATCGAATCTCGGGCAAGTAACATACCGATGACAAAGGGAATAAGTATGTTGTTATGCGGTCTGACCGATAAAGATCTTCGTAGAACATGTGGGAGCCAATATGAGCATCCAGGTTCGTTATTGGTTATTGACCGGAGACGTGTCTCGGTCATGTCTACATAGTTCTCGAACCCATAGGGTCCGCACGCTTAACGTTACGATGACAGTTTTATTATGAGTTTATGTGTTTTGATGTACCAAAGGTTGTTCGGAGTCCCGGATGTGATCACAGACATGACGAGGAGTCTCGAAATGGTTGAGACATAAAGATTGATATATTGGACGACTATATTCGGACACCGGAAGTGTTCCGGAGAAGTTTCGGATAAAACTGGAGTGCCGGAGGGTTATCGGAACCCCCGGGGGAACTAATGGGCCTCGATGGGCCTTAGTGGAGAGAGAGAGAGAGGTGGCCAGGGCAGGCCGCGCGCCCCCTCCTCCTTGAGTCAAAATTGGACAAGGAAGGGGGCGGCGCCCCCCTTTCCTTCTCCCTCTCCCTCTCCTTCCTTCCCCATCTCTCCCTTTTGGTGGAAACCTACTATGACCAGAGTCCTAGTAGGATTCCCCTCTGGGCAGCGCCATAGAGGGTCGGCCGCCTCCCCTTGCTCCTTTATATCACGGGCAGGGGGCACCCCAAAGACACAACAATTGATCATTGATCTCTTAGCCGTGTGCGGTGCCCCCCTCCACCATAGTCCACCTCGATAATA
Source organism: Aegilops longissima (assembly GCA_021605205.1). Classification (NCBI taxonomy): domain Eukaryota; kingdom Viridiplantae; phylum Streptophyta; class Magnoliopsida; order Poales; family Poaceae; genus Aegilops; species Aegilops longissima. Next base: position 250,258,801 of record CM038677.1, on the reverse strand, counting down.
CTGTAGCGGTTCTTAGGGGAAGCCCTGCGTCGGTAGAACATCAACATCGTCACCACGCCGTCGTGCTGACGAAACTCTCCCTCAACACTCGGCTGGATCAGAGTTCGAGGGACGCTGTCGGGCTGAACGTGTGCTGAACTCGGAGGTATCGTACATTCGGTACTTGATTGGTCGGATCGTGAAGACGTACGACTACATCAACCGCGTTGTGCTAACGCTTCCGCTTTTGGTCTACAAGGGTACGTGGACAACACTCTCCCCTCTCGTTGCTATGCATCACCATGATCTTGCGTGTGCGAGGGAAATTTTTGAAATTACTACGTTCCCCAACAATCGCCTCCGTGGCGGGTTGTTCGCGCCGGAGGCCTCACCGCCTCTACTATTCCCACCGCTGGCCAGGCCCTGCGGCGATGGCAGCCTCACACCGCAGCCGAACCAGTGAACCCTCGTACTCCTCTCCGCTGGGCTTCCATCGCCGCGTCTTTCCCTGCTCCCGTCGTCCCTTCCTAGGCCTCGCCGCCCACCGCCCGGGTGCTCTCGTGCGCCGCGTGGTCAACGTGGTCAAGGAACGACTTCCATCGACGTGGATCTGACGTGGAGAGGCCGATACCGGGTCCACGGCCGCAGCAAGGAAGCGCCTTCTTATTACGCGAAAATAATGATTCCTCCACCGATAGCTGGGACCCACCGGACGGACCACCGATTTACGCAAAAAAACATTTCCCCACTTGCTGGGACCCACCAGCTACATCTTCGCATGCAAGGAAGTGCGTTCGGGCAAAAACGATTCGCCTCGACCATCGGGACCCACAAGCTACATCTTCGCAGGCAAGGAAGTGCTCGATACCGGACCCACCTGGTCGAAGCGTACGTAGTGTTGTCATTCTAGTCGCGAACATGTACGTACATATATACTGGTGGATGTAGAGGTGCGCACGTTTCGTAGTAGAGGCGTGTACGTGTTGTAGTAGAGGCGCACACGTAGCATGTACACGTACGTACAGCGGCCAGGGTGCAAAAAATAAAATACGGCCACGTATGTGTACATACGGGCGGGGTCTCGAACGCCTACTCGCGCATATGTACGGCCAGGGTTCGTGTACATGGCTGGGTCGGAACGGAGAAACAGTGTCGTCATCATGTTCGTGGGGAGGCAACAGAATGCATCGTGTTCATGGGGAGGCAACGGAATGCGTCATGTTCATCGGGAGGCAACGGAACGCGTGGGAGCCAACCGGCTGGGTCGGAACGGAATGCATGGTCGTGTTCATCAGGAGGGCTTGGACGGACAGCGATGGAACGAGGCTCAGCGCATCGCCAACGGAGGAAACTGACCTCCTACGTTCGAACGGGTCCCGTTGATCGGGAGGGTCCGGCGTCGCGAAAGCGGAGGAAACAGACCTCCCACGGTCAAAACGGGGGTCCTGTTGATCGGGAGGGGTGTGGCATACCGCAAAACCCACGAAACAGACCTTCTACGATCGAAACGGGGGTCCTGTTGATCGGGAGGGGTGTGGCTGTCGGATTTCGGGTTCCGGCAGACCCTTGAGGTTCGAACACTGGGGTGCGCGCGGAGATCCAACCTTCCACCGTCTCGCACCTCGCCGAATCGCTGGGACCTAGACTACTAAACAGAGCAGCACAAGAGACACAAGATTTATACTGGTTCAGGCCACCATTGTGGTGTAATACCCTACTCCAGTGTGTGGTGTGGTGGATTGCCTCTTGGGCTGATGAGGAACAATACAAGGAAGAACAGCCTCGCGAGGGTCTCTGTTTTGGCGGGTGCGATGAACTGCTAGGTGGTGTTCAGTCGCTCTAGCTACTGGTTCCTTGATAAGGATTCCGATCTCTCTTTATCTCTCCAAGATGCCCTCGCTCTGAGTGTGGCTACTCCTATTTATAGGCGAAGGCCCTGGGCCTCTTCCCAAATATTGAGCGGGAAGGGCGCCAACAATTGGCCATTTTGAAGGGGAACAGCGGTACACTTATCCTGACTAAAGTTGGTCCTCGCCGCCAAAGGCTCTGGTGATGACGCCTGCTTGGGATCCACGATGACTCCCTTCCTGCCGTTGGGCTGGTCTTGGTCTTGTTGCACCGAAACGGATGCCTTTGCTTTATGCTCTCGCCTGCACTTGCTCCCTTTGCACCAAAGAGGAAAGGAGGACACTGCTTGCGGCTGGCGCTCGCTGGCGCCCTGGTCATCATGGCTTATGTCACGGGCACCTCGCGAGGTACCCTGCCTTGAACTCTCCGCCTCCTCATGAGCCAGCCTGACGAGGCCGTGCTCGAGGAAGCTCCTTGTCGCCCGCCTCATGAGGCTTGCCCCCCTCGCGAGGGTCTTGAGCTTATGCTGATGAAGATGGGTTGTCCTGGGCCTCCTTTGAGCCACGCCGAGGCCGCAGTGTGCAAGTCTGGGGACCCCGTTCCCGGAAGCACGCCGACAAGAGCCCCCCAGACGGCGCACCCAAACTTGGCCGAGCAGAGGCAAAGGGCAAGTCTGCATCGCTGGGTCCTAACAGCTGCGGGTTTTGGCACCGCGTGGCGCGTTGATTGGACGTGGCGCACTGTTCCCCCACGCCTCATTTTGTGCCTTGCTAGGCGGACACGCTGCTTTGACACGTCTGTTCCCTCTCTGCTGCTCGCGCCTGTCCTTCCCCGCTCGAACTCCACTTCCATTTTCAATCAATCTCGAATCTCCCCCCCCTTTCAATCGCCATGGCTCCGGACGAAGAAGGGAAAGGGAAGAAACCTGTGTGCTCGCCTCGCTTCGCGCCGCGCGCGGCGGCTCTCCACCGTCGACCCGCCGATCATACTCAATCTAGAGGGCTTGGGCAAGGTTAGTTCGCTCATCCACCACCTTCAATGAATGCGGAGGACGACGGCCTGGCCAAGGCCCCACTTCTCCATCGACAGTGATAGTCACCGAGGTCCGGTATTTTCTTGACGCCACAATGGCGAGGCTGGTTCCCCAACACGATTTCTTCAATGCCGTGCTTTCCCACTATCGATCCGCATGATGCATCTGGGTCCCGAGTCCATCACTCTCCTCTCGGTCTTCGCCTCGTTTGTGAAGCTATGATGGGCATCCTTCCTTCGGTTGCCTTGCTGCGCCACTTCTTCTCTCTCGCCTTTGTCGACCCCACCCAATACTCGGCGTCGTGAGCTTAAATCCGCCAAGTCCCGAGACAGCGACCTCGTGGATTGACTTCAGCCTCCTCCGCTCACAGGCTGAGTTCCACGAGAGGTGGTTGTACGTGGATGTGGGGTGCCCAGCCCCCGCTATCGGAGCCAACCTCGCCGCTGTCCCCAATTCAGGCTGGGGCCGAGACGCCAAGCCCTCGGCTCATCTTTGTCTCGCACCACTTAGCTTTTGAGGTCGCTTGTGTGACAGCCCCAAGGTGGTGAAGGAGTTCTGATGTGCGCGCTGCTCCTCTCCAATGCCATTCCCACCGGATGTGGGCCTTCAGCTGGCCTGGTGATCGATGAGGCTCCTGTGAAGAAGACTGACGCTCAAGCGCTAAGGAAAGTGCTCTGGTCCCGATCAAGCACCCCAACCCCGGTGGCATCCGGCATGGAGGGGCCTTGCACTTCCCGACGCGAGAAGAAAAGGATACTTGAACTCCACCGACAAGAATCTTGATGAACACTTGAAGAATGAATTAAATCATGAAGAACCACCGTGAAGAACTCCGGTAACAAAAGGATTATGAGGTAAAATTGAAGGATGAAAGAATAAGATGAGCCTTGCGATGATTTAGATGGAGGTTCCGACGAAATGGCCGAGAAAATAATTGAACTCCGGAAAAGAAAAGATGAAAAGACACTTGGAACTAGAATTTATTCATTTAAGAACAAACTCTGAAGAAAAGATTAATCCCTGATAAAATAAGAATAAGATTTATTGTATGTTTATCCTTCATCAAATTAAATTGATGACAAGCAACGGATTTGGCATAATACTTATTCTCGTTGAAAAAAGAATAAGGGGAAACATAGCACCAAACTTGAGAAAGTCTTCATGAACCACCGGTAGGATTGGAAAGAATGAATGAATTAATATGATAATCAAGGAAAAAGAATCTTGAACGAACCACCGTAAGAATTCGAAAATGACTGATGAAAGAGAATGAATCACTGGGAAGAATTAGAGAAGCACGAAGATACTTGAGGGAATTAAAATGCAAGAGAACAAAGAGATCGCGAACTGATAGAAGAATACTTGAACAAAGCACCGGAAGAATATTGAGATGAACGAAGGGGCACGGATATAGAATAATTGGGGAATGAATATGAAAACTTAGAATGAAGAAATCTTCTGAAATGGAGGCCTCCGGATAATCGGAACAGAAAAGCAACTCCTGAAATACTCCGGATGGATGAAAAGAATTGCACGACTAGAAACAATTAGATAGGATAACATCGAGCTAGCATCATGAATCTCCGGGAGAACGGACAAGATTTAGAGAAACTCTACTTCGGTCTTCAAAGGACGACGAGAAACACCACCACAATTACTGGGATACTCCGGAAGAATGAAAAAAATGAAGAGGTTGAGCCAACAATGAAAATGATTTTGAAAGAGATATCGGGAAGGCGTCTGACTGATGAAATTCATTCTTACGTCAAACTTCAAAAAGAACTTTAGAATAACTCCGGAATAATTAGAAGAGTCAGGTAAGATCCTGGGAAAAGACCTGTGGGTTAGGGCCCACTAAAAAAACACCGTTGGAAAGGGATGTTCAACAAATAGATGATGCACCGGAACAATTGAAATATTTGAATGAGGTGACAACCTCGAATTAATTCAAACACAGACGAATCTCTTGAGATGTCTTGAGCACTCCGGAAGGATAAACTGGCGAGAGGCGAACGAGCAAGGGGAAAACATTTGAGCCGAGGAAAGGAATATGATCAACCCGAAAAACTTGAATTGAGTCCACCGGAAAAAGAAAGAGATGAAGAATGACGAACAAGACGAGAATTCACCGGTTGAAATAATTGACGAAAGACTGAAGATACTCTGCACGAATGAAATTGATGGTCGAAAGAGACTCAAACTCCGGGAAGAAAAAGGGTGGGAGGGCGGGAAAACAAAGACAATTGGAAGGGGAAGAACGACGAATTTCTTGAAGAGAAAAACACCGGTTGAAATCATTGAGGAAAGAAAGCAAGACTTCGCACGAGTAGGATGGATACTCGATTACGGACTCCGGTTCCGAGAAGAAGAAGGGTGGGTGGGTGGGAAAAAACAAGGACAACTTCAGACAAGGAAAAACAACGACGTCGGAGGAAGAACTGAGGATTGAACTCAAAGATGAAGATGGTCGAGTCGACTTAACGAGAAATGCACCGGATAAAAGAGCTGAGGGCCAACGATCGGAAAAACCAATCAAGTGATCCTAAAGAAAAAAATTTGAAGGGAAGAGCAGTAATTCAAAACACCTACGCCAAGATTCCTCACCGAGCGACGTAAGGACCGAGGAGTAAAAAGAATTCCTACTCCGATATAACTAGACTCGAAAATAGTTTTCTTCTAGACTCAACAACGGCAAAACTACATGATCAAACAAGGGGCTCCTAGGGTCGGTCGAGGCTCGATACCAACTTGTCACGCCTAATATGCGACCCTATCCAAAGGAACTCGACGGTCCCACCAAGGATAGACCCGCATATTGAAACGCTTTTGCAAGGTGGATATCATTACATCAACATTACATAATACATAGGGATACATACATAAGGTACAAATGCCACAAGAATACATCAACATCATATACAAGATCAACATCCGACTACGGATGAAACATAAACAAGCTCAAACGACATCCACCCTGCTAGCCCAGCTGCCGACCGAACCTATCCCCGATCGAAGAAGCGTAAGAAGAACTCCAACACAAGTAAACATCGCCTCACGCCATGATCATCGCAAACCTGTACCTGCAATCGGTGGTGTAGTAATCAGAGCCACGAGGACTCAGCAATCCCATTACCACGGGTATCAAGACTAGCAAAGCTTAAATAGGAAAGGAAGGGGTAAAGTGGTGAGGTTGCAGCAGCGACTAAGCATATATGGTGGCTAACATACGCAAATGAGAGCGGGAAGAGAAACAAAGGAACGGTCGTCAACTAGTAATGATCAAGAAGTGATCCTGAACTCCTACTTACGTTAGACATAACCCAGAAACCGTGTTCTCCTTTCGATCAACCCCGGAAAGAGACACTCACGGTTACGCATTACACGGTTGGTGTATTTTAATTGAGATCAACTTCGGTTTTCTACAACCGACATTAACAAATTCCCATCTGCCACATAACCGCTGGCACGGCTTTCGAAAGTTCAAACCCTGCAGGGTGTCCCAACTTAGCCCATGATAAGCTCTCGCGATCAACGAAGGATATTCCTTCTCCCGGAAGACCCGATCAGTCTCGGAATCCCGGCTACAAGACATTTCACAGCAATAAGACAAGACCAGCAAAGCCGCCCTATGCTACCGACAATCCCGATAGGAGCTGCACATATCTCGTTCTCGTGGCAACACCAGATGAGACATCCTACGAGTAAAACCAAACCTCGAAGTTGCCACGAGGGGCCCGCAGATCTACTGGTTCGGGCCAGCACTTAGAGAAGCACCGTCCGGGGGCTAATAAAGATGACCTCGAGAGAGCGACTCCCAAGGGAAAAGTAGGTGGTGGTGAGGCAAATGGTAAAACCAATGTTGGGCCTTGCCGGAAAAGTCTTATTCAAAGCGAACTGTCAAGGGGTCCCATAAATCACCCGACCGCGTTAGGGACGCAAAATCCGGGAACATAATACCGATATGACGGAAACTAGGGAGGCAAGAGTGGAACAAAACACCGGGCATAAGGCCGAGCCTTCCACCCTTTACCAAGTATATAGATGCATTAATTAAATAAGATATATTGTGATATCCCAACAAGTAAACATGTTCCAACAAGGAACAACATCTCCATGTTCCAACAAGGAACAAACTTCATCTTCACCTGCAGCTAACAACGCTATAAGAGGGCTGAGCAAAGCGGTAACATAGCCAAACAACGGTTTGCTAGGAAGGTGCAAAAGGTTAGAGGCTGACATGGCAATTTGGGATGGCTTGATAAATGTAATAGGTAGGGCAGCATAGCGATAGAACGAAGCAACTAGCATAGCAATGATAGTAGTGAGATCCAGGGTAGCGGTCATCTTGCCTGAAATCCCGCAAGGAAGAAGAACGAGTCCATGAAGAAGACGAACGGATGAAGCCGAACCAAGCGTAGGCGAACGAATCCTCACGATCGCAACACAACAGGAACTAACAAGAAGAAGCACACAACATAGTAAACACACCACACATAAACAAGACATGATGCACAACCAAGCATGATGCATGACAAAGGTACATGAAGCTACTCATGGCAAGAGATGATGCAAACAAGAGCAACACATCAAAGCAAGTTTAAATGAGGCCGGGAACAACATATAACAATTCCGGTAAGTCCTCATATGCATATTTCGAAATTGGTCCAGATCTGGATAAACCTTAAGTTCAAGTGGTTAAACAGCAAGTTAAGATGCACCACGATGATCTACACGAAATTCTAGTCAAGTTACATATAAAGTTCATTAGATTCGAGCTACGCCTAGAAGATATGAGCAAAACAAGGTAAGCATGGCATTGATGCAAAATGCATAAAAACATCAAGCAAACACCTCAAAACATGGATGTAACATGATAATATGAAACTACATGCAAAATCAAGCAAGTTTCATATAGAGCACACTCAAATCGGAGCAACGGTTCAACACAAACACCCTATACAAGTTTAAAGGACAAGCTGTCCAAAACAGCAACTAGGCATATTGCAAGCATCAAAACAACATGCTACAGCACCACAATATGAAAACAAAAGGCATGGGCATGATCTACAGGTAAAGCATTGCAAAACATGAACACTGAGCTATCTCCAGAAACAAATAGAACATGCTCAAAATGACATGGCAAGATTGCAACTAATAACAGTTTCAGGCATTGGCAGAAATAACATCAGGTTGCAATGTTTAGAGCTATGAAACAACATGCTACAGGAACTTATCATAGCAAAACAAGGCATGGCATGAATCTACTCAAAGCATAGAACATAAGTCCTTTAGTGACCATAAGCCAAAAAGGATCACAAAATATGATGGCACCCATGTAAACATGGCAAGTTATATAACAGATTTGAACATGGCAGGAACAACGACAAGTAGGCATGTTTACAAGCTCAATGCACTCACTACAGAGCCTTATATGAAAAACCAAGCATACATACATCAAGAATACATGGCCTAGAAGACATACATGGCAAGAACAATAACATAGCATAGATGGATCAACCACAACAACCTTGGCAAAATTGAATAACATGTATACAATCTGCCAGGAAACATTTGATAGAAAAAGTAGAGCTCGATTGACTCAAGCTAGGGTACTCCATAATTTCAAACAAGGGCATGGATGGATAGAGCAAGACATGTTTAACAAAACATCCTTACTAAAGTATCTCAAAATATGCATGGATCTCTCGGTAGCATCAAGTTAACATGGCATCAAAATATCAGCAAAACAGGGCTGAAATCAGCAACAACAAGACACCTAGTTTGCATGCTTGTGCTAGTCACCACATAGGTCACAAAAATACATGGCATACACCCCTGTAAAGATGGCATGGCATATTACAAAACACATGTAGGACTCAAGTCCATAGGATGCACACATCAATCATGGCAAAAATGACAAAAGTGCAAGTTCTGTTAAGAAACAGAAACTAACATCACATAGCACTCTTCCAACAGCATTTCGGGCATCAAGATGAGATCAAATGAAAATGACGCACTGAGATGAAATGATCTACTCTTCGAGGCGAACATTTTGACATATTATACGCACGAAACGGAGCAACGATGACAGAGATATGATGCGAAGAAAATGCAACAAAATATGAACGGAAAATGACTTAGGGGAATCGGGGGAGAGGGAGAAGTCAACCCTTGGCACGGATTTCAATGCAGAGCCGGATCTCGCCGGAATGTTGCCTGAGAAGAAGCAGGCGGCAGCCGGGCTCGACGGCGAGGGCGCCGGTGGCCGGATCGGCGAGGGAGGGCTGGCGGGAGGCGGCGCTGAGGCGAGGGGCCGAGGCGAAGCGGTCGGCGAGGGTGCCGCGCGACGGGCGGCGAGGTCCGGCCGCCGGCGGACGCGGAGGCGGCGGCAGCGCGGCGGCGGAGAGAGTCGGGCGGCGTTGGGGCGGCGACGGCGGCGGGCCTGGATTCGCTGGGGCCGGAGCGGCTCAATGGCCGGGCGCGTGGGAGGAGAGAGAGAGGGAGGCGCGGGCTGACGTGGCGGGAGGAGATTGGCTGCGGGCGGCGGCGGCGATGACGTGGTGACGCCCGATTGGTCGGAGCGACGTGGCGGCTGGACATGTCCGACGGGGCTGGACATGTCCGGCGGGGCTGGACATGTCCGGCGCGCGAGGGGAGCGGGGCTAGGGTTTCATCTGCGCGAAAAAATCCGGGAGGGCACGCCTATTTATAGGTAGAGGGAGCTAGGAGAGTCCAAATGAGGTGCGGTTTTCGGCCATGCGATCGTGATCGAACGACCGAGAGCATGGAGGGGAGTTTGGTGGGTTTTGGGCCAGTTAGAAAGGGGAGTTGGGCTGCAACTCAAAGAGGGCTTTGCGGTTACCCGGTTAACCGTTGGAGTACCAAACGACCTCCAAATGATCCGAAACTTGACAGGCGGTCTACCGGTGCTATACCAAGGCCGCTTGACAAACCTCGGTCCATTCCGAGAACATTTAATACCCGCACATGAAAAAGAGGTAAAAGGGGGCGCCGGGAGACATAGGAGCGCCGGATTGCAAAACGGACAACGGGGAAAATGCTCGGATGCATGAGACGAACACGTATGCAAAAAGAAATGCACATGATGACATGATATGAAATGCAGATGATGACATGGCAAGGTGCAACACGCAAGCACATGACATGGCAAAGACGGCGAATAACTGACGGACACCTGGCGCATCGAATCCGGGGCGTTACATTGGGGTAGGTGATGGTGTGGAAGATGTGCTCGAGCGCGCTCGGGAGCGTCGCGCTCGGGAGCCAAGGATTCCTCCAAAGGGCGGCTGATGCAGTGAGCCTTCTCGGTGAAGAGCTCGCTGACGAAGACGCGCGCCTTGAGGCCGAGGGCCTGCGCCTGGCCGCAGAGAGGCGTGAGCTGGAGGGCGTTGTCGCCCTTGCACGCCACCAGCGCGATCTTGATGATGAAGAGGCCAAGGCGTCGCTGGCAGCCTCTCGGGAGGCCTATTCTCGGGTCGTCGAGGAGGCCCGGGAAGCTAACAGGCGGCGAGAGGCGGAGGAGCGGCACGGAACTCCCGGCCTGGTGTCACCACCGGAGGAGCAGTGGAGCTGCGCGAGGCAGCCTCGCATCGATGAAGGTGGCCTCCGCGACCCGGCGGAGCTCCGAAGCGTGAGGAGGCGCTGACGCCGAAGCCGCCAACGCTGCGAGTACGAAAGCGCTTGAGACGAGGGAGCGCTTGGCGACGCGGGCGGAGGATGAGGTCGCTGCACGGGAAGCCCGCGTCCTGGAGGAGGTCGGACGCCGAGTGGCGATGGCGCGCTCGAACCTCGAGCGCGAGTTCGAGGAGAGGCTGGGGTTGATCAAGGCCGAGGCTGAAGGCAGGACTGCTGCCTTGAGGGCCAAGCTGGAGGAGGCGACGCGGCGGGCCGATGCTTTCGGCCGCCTCGAGGTGGCGCAGGGGAGTCAACCACCTTCAAAGCCGAGGCGCCTTTCTTCGCCAACGGGTGGAGGAGGCCGAGGCCGTCGCGCGCCAGAATGCGGACGAGATACGTCAGCGGCGAATCCTGGAGCATGAGCACGGCCCCATGCTCGCCACGCTCCGGGAAAGAGCCAACACAGCCTTGGGTAACATCTGTGAGGCGGCTGTTGGCGAGCCGCATGCGGTTAACTACGCCGGCAACCTTCAGTTCTTCACCGACGTGGTGGCGCGGCTGGAGGCGCGATCGGTCAGGGCCAATAGGTTGGTGGAGGAGAGGAGCCACGCGCTGCTTGGGCGTGCTTTTCTCGTGTCTTCAGCCATCTCCTAACATGGACCCCACTTCGATTTTGACGCAGTTATCGCCTTCAGCCTCCCCAGTGCCGTCCGGGCGACTGGCGACTGGGTGGAAGACAATGTGGATGCTCTCGTCAGGGCCTTTGCTTCGGACAATGACGGCGTGGTCGTGGCCGTCGACGAGGGCGGCGTGGTGAACGGCCCTGATGCCGCCGATGGCCACGCAGACAGTGACGGCGAGGCCAGCGACGCCAGCAACGGCTCAGGAGGTGCTCCTGAGGATGTATGGGGGGATTTATCCGACTGATTATGTATTGTCCCTGTTCCATTACCCTGCATGAATAGAACTCAGGTTTTGGCCTGATGGCTGTGAGAGCATTTTGGGAGGGGGAGCCCTCATGTAAAACTTGTGTTCATCGATAGCAGGTGTTACATCGCCCATACGCTGCGCCAAGTGGTTGGCCAAGCGACGTGCTGGTTGGCTGATTTACCTTTGTTTCGTACGAGCCCTGAGATAGCCTGTGGGAGGCTGTGGTGACCCGAGTGTCTCCTGGTCGAATCCGTAGGATCTGCAGTAAAAACCCTCCGAAGAGGACGCGGCGGCGGCAGGCTGGGCTGCGCGCAAGCTAGGCCTGGCCCGGCTCGCGAGGGGCTCGCGAGGGGAGGCAGCTGAGGCGGAGTGGTAACCGAAACGCGAGAGATTTGTTCGAACGAGACTAAGCACCCCTTCCCCGAACACACGCAAATCTCAAATTTGAATCCAACTTAAATCCAGCGGGGGGAAGCGACAACCAAATGGAAAGGCAAAGAAAGTAGAAGAAAAGCCGCGTCCGGCACCTAGTCTAGTCTTGGACGTCTTCTCACCAGCGCGGAGCTAAGTGCTGCCACTGGGCGTGGGAGGGAGCCCTGTGGCTCGAGGCCGGCACCCTCGAGACTCTGTATGCGTGTACAGCCCCACTCATTATTACGTGAGAGTGTCACGGGCGGCGAAGCTTCACGTGCACCGGGCCTTCTTCACAGTGTACCGCCTTGCTTCATATCGCCAGACGAGGGCCCCGCTTTGCGCCACATTCTAGTGCCATCAACGACGACCGAAACCAGGACGCCGCCGATGGGGTAGAGCGGTCGCCAGCTGTTCGCCTGACGACCACGGGTCCTCCGCCAGGCAGGCCCCGAGGCGCCCCCAGCAGAGGGCCTACCTCCCGAGAACGCTTTGTTCAACGCCGCGGTGGTGATGTCGGATCTCGCCCTCTCCGCAGCCCTCGCGCCTCCTCCCGAGGGGTAGGAGACTGCAGGAGCGGGCAGCCGCCGTCGTGGCGATATGTACCTCCCGCGATCTATGGTTAGCGATGTTTGCTTTGAGGAAGTAGCGGTACCCGATAATCGCCGCCCCGACGTGACCAATGGGACCGCCTCGAGGCTCCCCGGAAGAGCTTGGCTTCCGCGCCTCATCCCCTAGCTCGGGCTGAGGAGCGAGCCTTGTTCTCCCTCATGCGGTGCCCTTGGTCCATCATGCGGGGCACGATTCTTCCGGGCGCCATCATCCCGGGCCACGCCGAGTGCTTGAGTGTGCCATGCGGCTCGCTGATGCGCCCACCGTGGGTGGCAGGCGGCGTCCACCTGGGCCGTGGGTTACGCCGAGTCCTTCTTCTCCGGGGCCGGGCGGGGCAACCCGCCGCCGCCCGTGCCGACAGCCGCCGGTGTTGGAGTAGCTGGAGCCCGCGGCGTGCGTGGAGCCCCGCGCGGGCCGCCTCGGCCTGAGGTGGAAGCTGGGTGCGAAGGGTGAGCCTCGAGGCGGCGGCCAGTGAGCTCCGCCACTCGCTCCAGAAGACGTCGCGGCCGCTTCCAACAGCTCGCACCGCAGCAGCTCTCGGCCACCGTGAGCGCGCCTCGAGTTCGCTTGCCCCGGCGGGTGTACGGTGACGTGGCTGCGGCGTGGTTGAGGCCTCGCTGCCGATCGTGCTCGCTGCGCGTGAGAGCCGCCGGCTCGCTCTGCGCCGCCATGCCCGCAGCGCCTCGCGGATCGCGAGCTGCCTGGGCACGGGTCGCCCGAGGCGAAGCGGCTCTGCTGGGCGGGCCACGCCGCCTAAGGATCTGGGTTGCCCGCTGGTCGCGGACATGGTGATGACGATGCTTACGGAGCACGAGGTGGCAGAAGGATTCCGCGCACTGCCACTCGGCGCGCTAAATGTCGGATTTCGGTTCCGCAGACTTTGAGGTTCGCACACTGGGGTGCGCGCGGAGATCCAACCTTCCACCGTCTCGCACCTCGCCGAATCGCTGGGACCTAGACTACTAAACAGAGCAGCACAAGAGACACAAGATTTATACTGGTTCAGGCCACCATTGTGGTGTAATACCCTACTCCAGTGTGTGGTGTGGTGGATTGCCTCTTGGGCTGATGAGGAACAATACAAGGAAGAACAGCCTCGCGAGGGTCTGTTCTTGGCGGGTGCGATGAACTGCTAGGTGGTGTTCAGTCGCTCTAGCTACTGGTTCCTTGATAAGGATTCCGATCTCTCTTTATCTCTCCAAGATGCCCTCGCTCTGAGTGTGGCTACTCCTATTTATAGGCGAAGGCCCTGGGCCTCTTCCCAAATATTGAGCGGGAAGGGCGCCAACAATTGGCCATTTTGAAGGGGAACAGCGGGTACACTTATCCCGACTAAAGTTGGTCCTCGCCGCCAAAGGCTCGTGATGACGCCGCTTGGGATCCACGATGACTCCCTTCCTGCCGTTGGGCTGGTCTTGGTCTTGTTGCACCGAAACGGATGCCTTTGCTTGATGCTCTCGCCTGTGCTTGCTCCCTTTGCACCAAAGAGGAAAGGAGGACACTGCGTGGGCTGGCGCCCGGCTGGCGTCCTTGGTCATCATGGCTTGCATCACGGGCACCTCGCGAGGCACCCTGCCTTGAACTCTCCGCCTCCTCATGAGCCAGCCTGACGAGGCCGTGCCTGAGGAAGCTCCTTGTCGTCCGCCCCATGAGGCTTGGCCCCTCGCGAGGGTCTTGAGCTTGCTGATGAAGATGGGCTGTCCTGGCCTCCTTTGAGCCACGCCGCAGCCGCAGTGTAAGTCTGGGACCCCGCTCCTGAAACGCCGACAAGGGCGCATCGCAAAACGGATTTAAACGGACCACCCACGGTTGAAACGGGGTCCTGTTCATCAGAGGGGTGTGGCGCATCGCAAAACGGACTCCACGGATACTGCTCATCTCCACCGCTGACCTCCTCCAGCCTCCACGGGCTACCGCGACCTCCTCCAGCCTCCACGGGCTCCTGCTCATCCAGCCTCCACCACACGCTACTCCACCAGCTATCGCTCAACCACCCTCCACGGGCACCCATCCACCGCTCATCGCTCATCTAGCCCTCCACACCACGGGTCCTGCTCAACCACCCTCCACGGGCACCCTCCACCATCTACTGCTCATCCAGCCCTCCACCACACCACGGGACCTGTTCATCCAGAGGCAACGCCATCGCCACTGCTCATCCAACCCCCCGCAACACTCACTGCTCATCCAATCGATCGGCTTCATTAGCAACAAAGAGCGGCGAATCGCCGATCAGGCTCGCCAATAGCCATCGATCGATCGCCGGGTTCAAGAACGCGTAGCTCAGTAGTGCAATCGCCGGGTTCGGGCTAGAGCCCAACGCCTCACTCGGGTTCGCGAGCCAATGCCTCACACACACGCTGCAGTATGCGTGTCACGAGAGAAACGCGCATCGCCGCCCCGACCTCCCACCCTAACCGGGAACTCCCCAAATTTTACTCCCGCGCTTCACGGTTTTTTCCGTCATGGACGGCCCAAAGAATGTCATGCAGCTGCGCCTCCGCCCGCCCAGACGAAAAGCCCATTTTCTGTCATGATTTTTTGTCATAGAAGTAGGAGCCCACCACATCTATGATGATACCGGGTTTTGTCACAATTATCATCATAGAAGTGTCATATGTATCACAGAAAAAAAATTGTTCGGCCCAAAATGTCACGGATGTGTCTTTTTTTGTAGTGATACATGATACATTGGTGACTAAAGTCGGGTCGGCTCGTAGAGTACCCGCAAGTGATTCACGGATTGGGGCTGAAAGGACATAATTTCCCGACGGTCCTCTGTGTGGATCTTTGTGGTGGAGCGACAGGGCAGGTTGAGACCACCTAGGAGAGAGGTGGGCCTGGCCCTGGTCGGCGTCCACGATTATTTCATAATAACACGCTTATCGAGATCTTGGTATTTGATCTGAGTTGGGTCGTTGACCTTATACGCATGATACGTCCATTTTGAATCATGCTTTTATATCTATATTTATTGCATTATGGGTTGTTATTACACGTTATGTCACAATACTTATGCCTATTCTCTTATTTTACAAGGTTTACATAAGGAGGAGAATGCCGCAATGGAATTCGGGTGGAAAAGGAGCAAATAATAGAGACCTATTCGCACAACTCCAAAAGTCCCGAAACTCCACGAAAGTCATTTTTGGAAATAATAAAAAATATTGAGCGGAAGAAGTACGTCAGAGGGGGGCCCACCTGGCCACGAGGGTGGGGGCACGCCCCCTGCCTCGTGGGCCCCCTGTTGGCCCTCCGGTGGCCTTCTTCTGCTATATGAGGTTTTTCGTCGAGGAAAAATTTAGAAGCAACCTTTCGGGACGAGACTCTGCCGCCACGAGGCGGAACCTTGGCGGAACCAATCTAGGGCTCCGGCAGAGCTGTTCTGCCGGGGACACTTCCCTCCGGGAGGGTGAAATCATCGCCATCGTCATCACCAACGCTCCTCTCATCGGGAGAGGGCAATCTCCATCAACATCTTTTCCAGCACCATCTCCTCTCAAAACCCTAGTTTATCTCTTGTATCCAATTCTTGTCTCCAAGTCCGGGATTGGTACTAGTAGGTTGCTAGTAGTGTTGATTACTCCTTTTAGCTGATGCTAGTTGGTTTATTTGGTCGAAGATCATATGTTCAGATCCTTTATGCATATTAATACCCCTCTGATTATGAACATGAATATGCTTTGTGAGTAGTTACGTTTGTTCCTTAGGACATGGGAGAAGTCTTGCTATTAGTAGTCATGTGAATTTGGTATTCGTTCGATATTTTGATGAGATGTATGTTGTCTAGCCTCTAGTTGTGTTATGTGAACGTCGACTACATAACACTTCACCATTATTTGGGCCTAGAGGAAGGCATTGGGAAGTAATAAGTAGATGATGGGTTGCTAGAGTGACAGAAGCTTAAACCCTAGTTTATGCGTTGCTTCTTAAGGGGCTGATTTGGATCCATATGTTTCATGCTATGGTTAGGTTTACCTTAATACTTTTGTTGTAGTTGTGGATGCTTGCAATAGAGGTTAATCATAAGTGGGATGCTTGTTCTAGTAAGAACAACACCCAAGCACCGGTCCACCCACATATCAAATTATCAAAGTACCGAACGCGAATCATATGAACGTGATGAAAACTAGCTTGACGATATTCCCATGTGTCCTCAGGAGCGCTTTTCCTTATATAAGAGTTTGTCCAGGCTTGTCCTTTGCTAAAAAAGGATTGGGCCACCTTGCTGCACTTTATTTACTTTTTTTACTTGTTGCTCGTTACAAATTATCCTATCACAAAACTATCTGTTACCACTTATTTCAAGATTTGCAGAGAATACCTTGTCAAAACCGCTTGTCATTTCCTTCTGCTCCTCGTTGGGTTCGACACTCTTACTTATCGGACTATGATAGATCCCCTATACTTGTGGGTCATCAAGACTCTTTTCTGGCGCCGTTGCCGGGGAGTGAAGCGCCTTTTGTAGGTGGAATTTGGTAAGCAAAAATTTATATAGTGTGCTGAAATTTACTGTCACTTGTTACTATGGAAAGTAATCCTCTGAGGGGCTTGTTCGGGGTATCTTCACCCCAACTAGTAGAGCAAAGAGTTGCTCCTCAACCTACTGAACCTATTGCAAATGAAAATGTTCCCTTTGAAGTTCCTTCGGGTATGTTAGAAAAACTGTTAGATAATCCTTTAGTAGGAGATGGAACAAAGCATCCTGATGAGCACCTAATCTGTGTGGATGAAGTTTGTGGATTATTTAAGCTTGCAGGTATACCCGATGATGTTGTTAAGAAGAAGGTCTTACCTTTATCTTTGAAGGGAGATGCATCGACATGGTATAGGCTATGTGATGATACGGGATCATGAACTATAAACGAATGAAGTTGGAATTTCATCAGAAGTTTTATCCTATGCATCTTGTTCATTGTGACCGCAATTATATATATAATTTTTGGCCTCGCGAATGAGAAAGCATCGCTCAAGCTTGGGGGAGGCTTAAATCAATGTTATATTCATGCCCCAATTATGATCTCTTAAGAGAAATAATTCTTCAAAAAATTTATGCTCGGCTTTCTCATAATAACCAATCCATGCTCGATACTTCTTGTGCTGGCTCTTTTATGATGAAGACTATTGAATTCAAATGGAATTTATTGGATAGAATTAAACGCAACTCTGAAGATTGGGATCTCGACGAAGGTAAGGAGTCAGGTATGACACCCAAGTTTGATTGTGTTAAATCTTTTATGGATACTGATGTTTTCTGTAAATTTAGCACTAAATATGGACTTGACTCTGAGGTAGTAGCTTATTTCTGTGAATCTTTTGCTACTTGTGTTGACCTCCCCAAGGAGAAGTGGTTTAAATATCATCCTCCCATAGAAGTAAAAGTAGCTGCACCTACTAAAGTTGAAGAAAAGACTGTCACTTATAATGATCCTGTTGTTCCTACTTCTTATGTTGAGAAACCACCTTTCCCTGTTAGGATAAAGGATCATGCTAAAGCATCAACTTTGGTTCGTAAAAGCAATATTAGAACTTATACACCTTCTGAGCAAGTTAAAGTTGAACCTAATATTGCTATTGTTAAATATCTCTTGGCTGCTAATATTGATGGGCATGTTATTTATTTCTGCGGTGAAACTGCCAGAATTGCTAAACCTTGTGCTAAAGATAAACATAGGCATGTGGTAGGTGTGCCTGTTATTTCTGTTAAAATAGGGGATCATTGTTATCATGGCTTATGTGATATGGGTGCTAGTGTTAGTGCAATACCCTTTGACTTATACAAAGAAATTATGCATGAAATTGCACCCGCTGAGTTAGAAGATATTGATGTCACAATTAAGCTTGCCAATAGAGATACTATTTCACCAATGGGAATTGTCAGAGATGTTGAAGTCTTGTGTGGGAAAACTAAATATCCTGCTGATTTTCTTGTTCTTGGTTCCCCACAAGATAGCTTCTGTCCCATTATATTTGGTAGACCCTTCTTGAACACTGTCAATGCTAAAATAGACTGCGAAAAGAATGTTGTACTATAGGCTTGGGTGATATGTCTCATGAGTTTAATTTATCTAAATTTAGTAAACAACACCGTGAAGAAGAATTGCCTAGTAAGGATGAAATTATTGGTCTTGCTTCTATTGCCGTACCGCCTAGTGATCCTTTAGAACAATATTTGCTAGACCATGAAAATGATATGTTTATGAATGAAAGAAGGGAAATAGATGAAGTATTCTTTAAACAGGAACCTATTCTGAAACACAATTTGCCTGTTGAAATCCTAGGGGATCCTCCTCCACCCAAGGGTGATCCCGTGTTTGAGCATAAACCGTTACCTGATACTCTTAAATATGCTTATCTTGATGAAATGAAGATATATCATGTTATTATTAGTGCTGACCTTTGATATACTCTTGATGATCTTAAGGGCATTATTGAAAACTCTGAAGAAGCACCGACCTGCTATTGGATATACTCTTGATGATCTTAAGGGCATTAGTCCCACTCTATGTCAACACAAAATAAATTTGGAAGAAGGTGCTAAACCAGTTGTTGATCATCAACGACGGCTGAATCCTAAGATGAAAGAAGTGGTGAGAAAAGAAATACTAAAGCTTCTGGAAGCAGGTATAATTTATCCCGTTGCTGATAGTTAGTGGGTAAGTCATGTCCATTGTGTCCCTAAGCAGGGAGGTATTATTGTTGTTCCTGATAAAGATGAATTGATTCCTCATACGTCTCCAACGTATCTACAATTTTTAATTGCTCCATGCTATATTATCTACTGTTTTGGGCAATATTATGCTTTATTCTCCACTTTTATATTATTTTTGGGACTAACATATTAACCAGAGGCCCAGCCCAGATTTGATGTTTTATGCCTATTTTAGTGTTTCGAAGAAAAGGGATATCAAACGAAGTCAAAACGGAACAAAATCAACTGGAGAAGTTATTTTTGGAAGGAAACCTACCGGATGGGCTTGGAGTGCACGTCAGGGAAGAAGGGAGGTGCCCACGAGGGTGGGGGCGCGCGCACCCCCCTCGGGTGTGCCCCCTGCCTCGTGGCCCCCCCTTCGGTCCATCGACGTACTCCTTTCACCCATATATACCCACGTATCCTAAAACTTCTAGAACAGAGATTAGATCGGGAGTTACGCCACCGCAAGCCTCTGTAGCCACCAAAAGTCAATCGGCACCCTATTCCGGCACCCTGCCGGAGGGGGGAACCCTCACCGGTGGCCATCTTCATCATCCCGGCGCTCTCTGTGACGAGGAGGGAGTAGTTCACCCTCGGGGCTGAGGGTATGTACCAGTAGCTATGTGTTTGATCTCTCTCTCTCTCTCTCTCTCTCTCGTGTTCTTGATTTGGCACGATCTTGATGTATCGCGAGCTTTGCTATTATAGTTGGATCTTATGTTTCTTCTCCCCCTCTACTCTCTTGTAATAGATTGAGTTTCCCCTTTGAAGTTATCTTATCGGATTGAGTCTTTAAAGATTTGGGAACACTTGATGTATGTCTTTCCGTGCGTATTTGAGGTGACAATGGGATATCACGTGATTCACTTGATGTATGTTTTGGTGATCAACTTGCGGGTTCCGCTCATGAACCTATGCATAGGAGTTGGCACACGTTTTCGTCGTGATTCTCCGGTAGAAACTTTGGGGCACTCTTTGAGGTTCTATGTGTTGGTTGAATAGATGAATTGAGATCGTGTGATGCATATCGTATAATCATGCCCACGGATACTTGAGGTGACATTGGAGTATCTAGGTGACATTAGGGTTTTGGTTGATTTGTGTCTTAAGGTGTTATTCTAGTAGAAACTCTAGGGCTGTTTGTGACACTTATAGGAATAGCCCAACGGATTGATTGAAAAGAATAACTTTGAGGTGGTTTCGTACCCTACCATAATCTCTTTGTTTGTTCTCCGCTATTAGTGACTTTGGAGTGACTCTTTGTTGCATGTTGAGGGATAGTTATATTATGTTATTATTGTTGAGAGAACTTGCACTAGTGAAAGTATGAACCCTAGGCCTTGTTTCCTAGCATTGCAATACCGTTTATGCTCACTTTTACCATTAGTTACCTTGCTGTTTTTATATTTTCAGATTACAAAAACCTATATCTATCATCTATATTGCACTTGTATCACCATCTCTTCATTAACTAGTGCACCTATACAATTTACCATTGTATTGGCTGTGTTGGGGACACAAGAGACTCTTTGTTATTTGGTTGCAGGGTTGCTTGAGAGAGACCATCTTCATCCTACGCCTCCCACGGATCGATAAACCTTACGTCATCCACTTGAGGGAAATTTCCTACTGTCCTACAAACCTCTGCACTTGGAGGCCCAACAACGTCTACAAGAAGAAGGTTGTGTAGTTGACATCAAGCTCTTTTCTGGCGCCGTTGCCGGGGAGGCTAGGTAAGTGAAGGTATATCTTTAGATCTTGCAATCGAATCTTTTTGTTTCTTGTTTTAGCACTAGTTTAGTTTATAAAAGAAAACTACAAAAAAATGGAATTGAGTTTGTCTCATATGCTTCATCTTTTTAATATCTTTCATGAGTATGATGGAAAAGAAAATTGTGCCAAAGTGTTAGAATAATAATGCATGAAATTGTTGGGCACTAAATCTTTGAATCATGAGCATGATTGCAATGTTGTTAGTATAAACTCCTTGAATATCCATAGTACTAATGATGGTTGCACTAGTTATGATGAAAATGCCTCCTATAAACATGTAAATTTTTGTGGAGTGCATTGGGTTTGTAAGTACACACCAAATAGGGAAGATAGATATTGCAAGAGGCATAAGTACTTAGAAACCAAATTGTTGCAAGAAGAGCTAGATGAATGTGCTGAAAATTTATTTTTTTCTTAGCCATACTTGTGAACTTTGCAATGAACGTGATCATTTTAGTACCCAATGCAAATTGTTTCATGATAATATCATGTCCAAAAATTGTGATGACTTGATTTCCCTTGCACATCATAATGAACTTAGTTTTCTCTTGGGTTATGAAGAAATTAAACGTATAACTAAGGATATTCCAAAATTTGCCCTTGATAAAGTTCTTCACTTTGATCTAGAGAAAATTTATATGTATTGTGCGGTGAATTGTATTGAAAATCCTTATATTTCCAATTACATAAGGAAAAGAAAACAAATAGAAGATGAAGAGAATGCTAATGAAAGGGAAGATACTTCCCAATATCCTCCTATTATTTCTTATGATGAATCAGGTAACGAGGAGGAGCCTTCTATTCAACCAATCTCATTAATAAGGAGCTCCAAAAAGAAGATTGAACCCACACATGATGTGGTGAAGAAGAAGAAAATAAAAAGGAAGAGAGGTAAAAAGGTATCTCTCCCAAATAAGGTTGCTCCTATTACTGTTATGCCTCATGAAAATGAAGATGATACACTTGATGATGATCTCGTTATGCCTATTGCTTGTTGTGATGATTATGATTGGGAAGATAATGATTCTTCTTATGATCTTGAAAATCTTTTTGGCACTTGCTTGGAAAAATATGATAATAATGTTTGCTATACTATTGGTGCTATCCATACTATTAATGATGAGAGTGATTATGCTTATGATACGAAAAGGCCCAAGCTTAGGGAAGCTATGTTTGATGAGGATGATATATTTGAGAATATATTTGCTGTAATTAATGTTTGTCCCAAGCTTGGGGATGCTATGTTTAATAATGATGATATTTTTAGCCTCTCAAGTTTTGATATGCAAAGTAGTTATGATGATAGCATGTCTTTTACCTATGATGATTATATTTATGAAAGTGGGTTTGGAAGAGCGTCAACTTTAGGAAGTAGTGATCCCATTATTTTGGAGGATGTCGAATCTTATAATATGTATGAAAGTGGATTTGGAGAGGTCATGACTTTATTTAGTGATGTATCCACTATTTCGGAAGAGGTTTCAATCGATTATGATGAGAACAAAGTTGCTACTTATGATGATTATTGTGATGAAACTTGTGCTATAAAGAGTAGTGATGATTATACTTATAAAACTTGTCATGATTATGAGTACCCTTTATCTGAACATTACTCTTTTAATGTGGAAACAATTTATAGTATTCAAGTCTCTTATGATACTCCCACTATTCCGAATGAGAAGAATTTTACTTATGTGGAGAGTAGTAAAATTCCTACGCAAGTAGATCATGAAAAGAATGTTTTAGGTGATGGTTATATTGTTGAATTCATTCATGATGCTACTGAAAATTATTAAGAGGGAGGAATATATGCTTGTAGGAATTGCAATAATATCAAGTTTCCTCTCTATGTGCTTAAAGTTTTGAAGTTATGCTTGTTTTACCTTCCTATGCAAGTTGATTCTTGTTCCCATAAGTTGTTTGATCACAAAATCCCTATGCATAGGAAGTGGGTTAGACTTAAATGTGCTAGTCATATTCTTCATGATTCTCTCTTTATGTTTCAGTTCTTATCTTTTTGTGAGCATCATTGAAATCATCATGCCTAGCTAGGGGCGTTAAACGTTAGCGCTTGTTGGGAGGCAACCCTATTTTATTTTAGTTTCTTGCTTTTTGGTTCTGTTTAGTAATAAATAATCCATCTAGCTTCTGTTTAGATGTGGTTTTATGTTTTAATTAGTGTTTGTGCCAAGTAGAACCTTTGGGAAGACTTGGGTGAAGTCTTTATGATCATGCTGTAAAAAAAAAACAGAAACTTTAGCGCTCACGAGATTAGCTTCAACTTTTTACTGGAGAGTGCTATTTAGTCGATTCTTTTTTCAGATGATTACTAGACAAATTCCTCAGGTCCACCAATTTATTTTAGAATTTTTGGAGTTCCATAAGTTTGCGTTAGTTACAGATTACTACAGACTGGTCTGTTTTTGACAGATTCTGTTTTTCGTGTGTTGTTTGCTTATTTTGATGACTCTTTAGCTAGTAAAATAGTTTATAAACCATAGAGAAGTTGGAATACAGTAGGTTTAACACAAATATAAATAAATAATGAGTTCATTACAGTACCTTTGAGTGGTGTTTTGTTTCGCTAACGGAGCTCACGAGTTTTCTGTCAAGTTTTGTGTTGTGAAGTTTTCAAGTTTTGGGTAAAGATTCGATGGACTATGGAATAAGGAGTGGAAAGAGCCTAATCTTGGGGATGCCCAAGGCACCCCAAGGTAATATTCAAGGATAACCAAGATTTAAGCTTGGGATGCCCTGAAGGCATCCCTCTTTCGCCTTCGCTCATCGGTAACTTTACTTGAGCTATATTTTATTCACCACATGATATGTGTTTTGCTTGGAGCGTCATTTTATTTTCTTTTGTTTTGCTTTTTGAATAAATTATCAATATCTGAAATTCTTAAATGTTAGAGAGTCTTCACATAGTTGCATAATTATCCGACTACTCATTGATCTTCACTTATATCTTTCGGAGTAGTTTTTGTTATTGCTCTAGTACTTCACTTATATCTTTTAGAGCATGGTGGTAGTTTTATTTTGGAGAAATATATGAACTCTCATGCTTCACTTATATTATTTTTAGAGTCTTAAATAGCATGGTAATTTTCTTAAATAATCCTAATATGCTAAGCATACAAGATTTGTAAGAATTCTTATGAGTGTGTTGAATACTAAGAGAAGTTTGATGCTTGATGATTGTTTTGAGATATGAAGATGGTGATATTAGAGTCATGATAGTTGAGTAGTTGTGAATTTGAGAGATACTTGTGTTAAAGTTTGTGATTCCCGTAGCATGCACGTATGGTGAACCGTTATGTGATGAAGTCGGAGCATGATTTATTTATTGATTGTCTTCCTTATGAGTAGCGGTCGGGGATGAGCGATGGTCTTTTCCTACCAATCTATCCCCCTAGGAGCATGCGCGTAATACTTTGCTTTGATAACTTGTAGATTTTTGCAATAAGTATATGAGTTCTTCATGACTAATGTTGAGTCCATGGATTATACGCACTTTCCCCATCCTTCCACCATTGCTAGCCTCTCTAATACCGCGCACCTTTAGCCGGTATCATACACCCACCATATCCTTCCTCAAAACAGCCACCATACCTACGTATCATGGCATTTCCATAGCCATTCCGAGATTTATTGCCATGCAACTTTCCATTGTTCCGTTTATTATGACACGCTCCATCATTGTCATATTGCTAGCATGATCATGTACTTGACATCGTATTTGTGGCAAAGCCACCATTCATAATTCTTTCATACATGTCACTCTTGATTCATTGCATATCCCGGTACACCACCGGAGGCATTCATATAGAGTCATATTTTGTTCTAAGTATCGAGTTGTAATTCTTGAGTTGTAAGTAAATAAAAGTGTGATGATCATCATTATTAGAGCATTGTCCCAGTGAGGAAAGGATGATGGAGACTATGATTCCCCCACAAGTCGGGATGAGACTCCGGACGAAAAATATAAAAAAAGAGAAAAAAAGAGGCCATAAAAAAAGAGAAAAGGCCCAAATAAAAAAATAAAAAATGAGAGAAAAAGAGAGAAGGGACAATGTTACTATCCTTTTACCACACTTGTGCTTCAAAGTAGCACCATGATCTTCATGATAGAGAGTCTCTCATTTTGTCACTTTCATATACTAGTGGGAATTTTTCATTATAGAACTTGGCTTGTATATTCCAATGATGGGCTTCCTCAAAATGCCCTAGGTCTTCGTGAGCAAGCGAGTTGGATGCACACCCACTTAGTTTATTTTGTTGAGCTTTCATATGCTTATAGCTCTAGTGCATCCATTGCATGGCAATCCCTACTCACTCACATTGATATCTATTTATGGGCATCTCCATAGCCCGTTGATACGCCTAGTTGATGTGAGACTATCTTCCCCTCTTTTTGTCTTCTCCACAACCACCATTCTATTCCACATATAGTGCTATATCACGCTCATGTATTGCGTGAAGATCGAAAAAGTTTTGAAAATGTTAAAGTATGAAACAATTGCTTGGCTTGTCATCGGGGTTGTGCATGATTTAAATACTTTGTGTGGTGAAGATAGGGCATAGCCAGACTATATGATTTTGTAGGGATAACTTTCTTTGGCCATGCTATTTTGAGAAGACATAATTGCTTTGTTAGTATGCTTGAAGTATTATTATTTTTATGTCAATATGAATTTTTGTCTTGAATCTTTCTGATCTGAATATTCATATCACAAGTAAGAAGAATTACATTGAAATTATGCCAACTAGCATTCCACATCAAAAATTATCTTTTTATCATTTACCTAATCGAGGACGAGCAGGAATTAAGCTTGGGGATGCTTGATACGTCTCCAACGTATCTATAATTTTTGATTGCTCCATGTTATATTATCTACTGTTTTGGGCAATATTATGCTTTATTATCCAATTTTATATTATTTTTGGGACTAACATATTAACCGGAGGCCCAGCCCATATTTGATGTTTTATGCCTATTTCAGTGTTTCGAAGAAAAGGAATATCAAACGAAGTCGAAATGGAACGAAATCAACTGGAGAAGTTATTTTTGGAAGGAAACCTACCGGATGGGCTTGGAGTGCACGTCAGGGAAGAAGGGAGGTGCCCACGAGGGTGGGGGCGCGCCCCCCTGCCTCGTGGCCCCCCCTTCGGTCCACCGACGTACTCCTTTCACCCATATATACCCATGCATCCTAAAACTTCCAGAACGGAGATTAGATCGGGAGTTCCGCCGCCGCAAGCCTTTGTAGCCACCAAAAGTCAATCGGGACCCTGTTCCGCACTCGACGGAGGGGGAACCTCACCGTGGCCATCTTCATCATCCCGCGCTCTCCATGACGAGGAGGGAGTAGTTCACCCTCGGGCTGAGGGTATGTACCAGAGCTATGTGTTTGATCTCTCTCTCGTGTTCTTGATTTGGCACGATCTTGATGTATCGCGAGCTTTGCTATTATAGTTGGATCTTATGTTTCTTCTCCCCCTTTACTCTCTTGTAATGGATTGAGTTTCCCCTTTGAAGTTATCTTATTGGATTGAGTCTTTAAAGATTTGATAACACTTGATGTATGTCTTGCCGTGCGTATCTGAGGTGACAATGGGATATCACGTGATTCACTTGATGTATGTTTTGGTGATCAACTTGGGTTCCGCCCATGAACCTATGCAAAGGGTTGGCACACGTTTTCCGTGATTCTCCGGAGAAACTTTGGGGCACTCTTTGAGGTTCTATGTGTTGGTTGAATAGATGAATTGAGATTGTGTGATGCATATCATATAATCATGCCCACGGATACTTGAGGTGACATTGGAGTATCTAGGTGACATTAGGGTTTTGGTTGATTTGTGTCTTAAGGTGTTATTCTAGTACGAACTCTAGGGTTGTTTGTGACACTTATAGGAATAGCCCAACGGATTGATTGGAAAGAATAACTTTGAGGTGGTTTCGTACCCTACCATAATCTCTTCGTTTGTTCTCCACTATTAGTGACTTTTGGAGTGACTCTTTGTTGCATGTTGAGGGATAGTTATGTGATCCAATTATGTTATTATTGTTGAGAGAACTTGCACTAGTGAAAGTATGAACCCTAGGCCTTGTTTCCTAGCATTGCAATACCGTTTACGCTCACTTTTACCATTAGTTACCTTGCTGTTTTTTTATTTTCAGATTACAAAAACCTATATCTATCATCTAATTGCACTTGTATCACCATCTCTTCGCCGAACTAGTGCACCTATACAATTTACCATTGTATTGGGTGTGTTGGGGACACAAGAGACTCTTTGTTATTTGGTTGCAGGGTTGCTTGAGAGAGACCATCTTCATCCTACGCCTCCCACGGATTGATAAACCTTAGGTCATCCACTTGAGGGAAATTTGCTACTGTCCTACAAACCTCTGCACTTGGAGGCCCAACAACGTCTACAAGAAGAAGGTTGTGTAGTAGACATCAATTCCGCAAAGAATTATTACGGGTTATAGGATGGTAATTGATTTTGGCAAATTAAATAAAGCTACTAAGAAAGATCATTACCCCTTAACTTTTATCGATCAAATGCTAGAAAGATTATCCAAACATACACATTTTTGCTTTCTAGATGGTTATTCTAGTTTCTCTCAAATACCTATGTCAGCCAATGATCAATCAAAGACTACTTTTACATGCCCTTTTGGTACTTTTGCTTATAGACGTATGCCTTTTGGTTTATGTAATGCACCTGCTACCTTTCAAAGATGCATGATGGCTATATTCTCTGACTTTTGTGAAAAGATTTGTGAGGTTTTCATGGACGATTTCTCCGTTTATGGATCCTCTTTTGATGATTGCTTGAGCAACCTTGATCGAGTTTTGTAGAGATGTGAAGAAACTAATCTTGTATTGAATTGGGAAAAGTGCCACTTTATGGTTAATGAAGGCATTGTCTTGGGGCATAAGGTTTCTGAAAGAGGTATTGAAGTTGATAAAGCCAAGGTTGATGCTATTGAAAAGATGCCATGTCCCAAGGACATCAAAGGTATAAGAAGTTTCCTTGGTCACGCCGGATTTTACAGGAGGTTCATTAAGGACTTCTCAAAAATTTCTCGGCCTCTGACTAATTTATTACAAAAATATATACCATTTGTCTTTGATGAGGATTGTGTAGAAGCGTTTGAAATACTTAAGAAAGCATTGATCTCTGCACCTATTGTTCAGCCACCTGATTGGAATTTACCCTTTGAAATTATGTGTGATGCTAGTTATTATGATGTAGGTGTTGTTCTAGGGCAAAGAGTTGATAAGAAATTAAATGTTATCCAATATGCTAGTAAGACTCTAGACAATGCTCAAAGAAATTATGCTACTACTGAAAAGGAATTCTTAGAAGTTGTATTTGCTTGTGATAAGTTCAGACCTTATATTGTTGATTCTAAAGTAACTATTCACACGGATCATGCTGCTATTAAATATCTTATGGACAAGAAAGATGCTAAACCTAGACTCATTAGATGGGTTCTCTTGCTACAAGAATTTGATATACATATTGTTGATAGAAAGGGAGCTGAGAACCCCGTTGCAGACAACTTGTCTAGGTTAGAAAATGTTCTTGATGACCCACTACCTATTGATGATTGCTTTCCTGATGAGCAATTAAATGTCATCAATGCCTCTCGTAGTACTCCGTGTTATGCTGATTACGCTAATTACATTGTTGCTAAATTTATACCACCTAGTTTCACATACCAGCAAAAGAAAAAGTTCTTCTATGATTTGAGACATTACTTTTGGGATGACCCACATCTTTATAAAGAAGGAGTATATGGTGTTATTAGACGTTGTGTATTGAGCATGAACAGGAACAGATCCTACGCAAGTGTCACTCCGAGGCTTATGGAGGACACCACGCTGGAGATAGAACTGCACATAAGGTATTGCAATCTGGTTTTTATTGGCCTACTCTCTTCAAGGATGCCCGTAAGTTTGTTTTATCTTGTGATGAATGCCAAAGAATTGGTAATATTAGTAGACATCAAGAAATGCCTATGATTTGTTCACTTGTTATTGAACCATTTGATGTTTGGGGCTTTGATTATATGGGACCTTTTCCTGCCTCAAATGGATATACACATATTTTAGTTGCTGTTGATTACGTTACTAAGTGGGTAGAAGCTATTCCAACTAGTAGTGTTGATCATAACACTTCTATCAAGATGCTTAAAGAAGTTATTTTTCTGAGGTTTGGAGTCCCTAGATATTTAATGACTGATGGTGGTTCACATTTTATTCATGGTGCATTCCGTAAAATGCTTGCTAAGTGCGATGTTAATCATAGAATTGCATCTCCTTATCACCCGCAGTCTAGTGGTCAAGTAGAATTGAGTAATAGAGAGCTCAAATTAATTTTGCAAAAGACTGTCAATAGGTCCAGGAAGAATTGGTCCAAGAAACTTGATGATGCATTATAGGCCTATAGAACTACATATAAAAATCCTATGGGCATGTCTCCGTATAAGATGGTTTATGGAAAAGCATGTCACTTACCTCTCGAACTAGAACATAAGGCATATTGGGCTATTAAAGAGATCAACTATGATTTCAAACTTGCCGGTAAGAAGAGGTTATTTGACATTAGCTCACTAGATGAATGGAGAACCCAAGCTTATGAAAATGTCAAGTTGTTTAAAGAAAAAGTTAAAAGATGGCATGACAAAAGGGTACAAAAGCGTGAGTTTAATGTATCTGAATGAAAAAGTTAAAAGATGGCATGACAAAAGGATACAAAAGATGGCTATACAACTCTCATTTAAGATTTTTTGCAGGAAAACTTCTCTCTAAATGGGAAGGCCCCTACGTTATCGAGGAGGTCTATCGTTTCGGTGCCATAAAAATCAACAGCTTCGAAGGCACAAACCCGAAGGTGGTAAACGGTCAAAGAATCAAACATTATATCTCAGGTAATCCTATAAATGTTGAAACCAACGTTATTGAAACTGTAACCCCGGAGGAATACATAAGGGACACTTTCCTAACGCTTCAGACTCAAAAGGAATAGGTATGTGGTACGGTAGTAAACCGACTCCAAAACCGCTTTTAAGGCAACATTTCTCCGCTTTGGAATATTTAGAAAATAGAAAATAAGAAGCAGTCCGAAGGACACGAGGGCCCCACGAGGTGGAGGGTGCACCCTACCCCTCGGGCGCCCCTTCTACCTCGTGGGCACCTTGTGTGCCTTCCGACTCTGCTTTTTGCACGATACGTATTTTGGTCGGCAAAAATTCATTATATATTCTCCCGAAGGTTTTGACTCCTGTATCACGCAATTATCCTCTGTTCTTGTTTCGAGATGTCCTGCTGCAGATTAGAGCAAAATGTCGTCCCAGGATTGGGAAGGAGAAAGCTATGTGTACGATTACCTTGCATATCCTAGGGTCTATGGAGATGTGGAGCATTGTGGTTGGACTACGGAGGAAGAAGAGGACTACGAACCCAAGAGGAAGGAGGAGACGAGCTCAGATGAAGATGAAGCCCCATTACCTCAACCAGGGGACATGCATGTGGAGTTCAAGAAGTCAAGCATCCCTGATAGAGCAAAGAAACCTAAGATCGAGTTTATCCCTTTTCGTCTCTCTTGCAGGAAAACAAGCAGGAACTGTCGTGGAATTGTCACGGCAGTTGTCCTCTTGCAAGGACTTAGTCGTGGAGCCATCGCAACTAGGAAGCTTAAAGGGGTTAATCGGGACAAAGGACACGAGAGGTTTTATACTAGTTCGCCCCTTGTCTGTGAAGGAAAGCCTACGCCTAGTTGGGTTGGTATTGCTTGATGTTTCAATGACCGTGGAGCGAGATACGCTGTGCCCGCCTCGGCGAGTTGTTTCTTGCCCTTAAGCCGCCAGCAGGTCGCCCCTTATATACACGGGTTGACGCCCTGCGGCTTACAGAGTCCCGGCCGGCTTATAAATAGTGTCCGGCTCGGTAACTAGTTAAATCTACCTTATGATACAAGTCATGCCATAGTGGCGGTTTACTACAACGGGCCTTAAGTCGCCTGTGGGCCTTAAGCCCTTTATTGAACCGCCATCTTCACGCTTGATTACAGGCCTCGATCTGGCGAGTCTTCTTTGTGTAACCCGGCCCCTCCTGGGCAGCTTACACAAATAGTTATATCCCCAACATTAAGCCCCAGATTGATTTGAACCTGTTCATGTCAATCTTAAAATACCTTAAGAAGTAAGTCTTCAGTCCTCCGGCTGTACAAAGGTTTTCTTTAACTCGCCATGACGTCATCTTTTGGATTCGTGTTAACCCGCCGTGACAGCATCCTTACTTAAATTCATTCCTTATTTCATCGTATCCTCCAACGGATCTTTACCTTTACTGACTGTTCCGAAAATCGAGGCGTCGGGGCCGCTGGATAATAACTTTTATCTCCTTGTTTCTCGCGCCATCTCAGTTATCCTTTCCTTATAAATAGGCGCGACCTAGGTCTTCCCATTCTCCTCCTTCCAGTCATCCTCTTCCTCTCGCTGCTTCTCTGTCGCTCAAGCTCCGCCACCGACGCCGTCGTAGATTCCTTCGTCTTCACCAACTCCGGCCGCTGCATCAACTTGGTTTGACCAGAAAAAACGCAATGAACCTCCGCTGCAACCCTGCATCTGTAAGTCTCCTCTTCCCTGCTTCATCGATCCACACTAGGACCGTTGAGTTCTTCGCGTTCTTCGCTGTTCATCAGTATCCTTCCATAGATTTCATCACCTCCGCTCTCTGGATCTTGAAAATGGTAAAAACTGACGTGGTAGATATTCCACACCTATTTTCAATGCAAATAGATCCCTTTATGTCACACAGAGGCCCCATTCAAGCCCTTGAGCTTCGTTTGCGCCAGTTTTAGGTCTAGAAATTTTTCTTTTTAGAACAGCTATTGATCCGAAATAATAACAGCAACTTGTGAAACTTGTTTGTTCCACCCGGAAGTGAAAAAACTGCCTCTTTCGAATATGTTTAACTGGTCATTGACACCTATAGCGGCTTAATATTTATCGCATAATCATCCATATATCATTAGGCCCCTTCTTAAGCCGCCATCATGACTAGTTTTAAATATTTTCCTCCGGATTAAATTTGAGCCGGATCCTCTTATTTTTGTCATAGGCCTCAATTTTTGTCATGGCACCTAAAGCGGCCAAGGCTCCTGTGACCTGTAATTGGGTCCCATCCACAGTCACGAGGAGTAAACTGTCTGAATTTGTGAAGTCTGGCCATCTGCCTAAGAAGGAGGCCATGTCTTATCGTGCCCCTGACCCGTCTGAAGAAAGGCCTCAACCCAAAGAAGGGGAGGTAGTAGTTTTTACGGATCACATGAGCCGGGGATTTGCCCCTCCCGGCTCAAAATTCTTCAGATAGGTTTTGAATTTCTTTGACCTTAGGCCTCAAGATATTGGACCCAATTCCGTGTCAAATATCTGCAATTTCCAAGTCTTCTGCGAGGTGTACCTAGGAGAGGAGCCAAATCTGCTTTTGTTCAGAGAGCTTTTCTACTTGAACCGGCAGAATGAACGTGCTAACGGTCCCAGTCTTGAACTTGGCGGTATCTCAATTCAGCGGCGGAGAGACTGCCTTTTCCCTTATGCTGAATCGCCGAGTCATCCAAAGATTGGAATTAGACGTGGTTCTATTGCCGGACACTTCCCGCTAACGAGAGCCCTCTGCTCGCTTCCGCGCTCTGCGCTTTGAGTCCAACCATCCGCTAGCGGATAAGCTAACTGCTATTGAGCGCCCGCCTCTCAATCCCACCATCAAAAAGATCAAAGCTTTTTGGGAAATGGCCTCGAACGGCATTGATCTGTCCGAGTTTGGGTCGCTTGGCGAGTATTTCCGTTAAGCCGTCGTCCGGCTTAATGTGTACCTATTCAAAGCGAAAAGGATGATCCATCGTCATAGCCCGACGACTTACCGATGATGTGGTGGAAGCTACAACCCAGTCATTCTGAAGGAGGGCACAGTAATTAGTAACGCCTTCGGCTTACTTCCCTTCTATAAGAAGAACCCGGCCCCTCCAGTGAGTCATCAACCTTAATAAATACTCCTAGCCTTGTCATACCTTACTTGTACTCATAATTTCTTATCTTTTTTCACAGGTCGATGACAATTTTTGGAAGGTCCAGTATGACCATGAAGCTGCTAAACAAGCCAAGACAGCCAAGAAGACCGAAAGGAAAGCTGCCAAAACGGGAACTTCAAAGAAGAAGAAACCCAGCGCTTCCGATTTACTCAAATTGGATGACACTTCTTCGGATGATGAGGAGGTAATCCCTAATTCTCTTAACTCCGTTGTCATTATTTTATTGACATTTCATCCTTTCAAGAGGATACGGG
Source organism: Aegilops longissima (assembly GCA_021605205.1). Classification (NCBI taxonomy): domain Eukaryota; kingdom Viridiplantae; phylum Streptophyta; class Magnoliopsida; order Poales; family Poaceae; genus Aegilops; species Aegilops longissima. Next base: position 250,225,521 of record CM038677.1, on the reverse strand, counting down.
GCACAGCCAAGCGGTTGGCGAAGAGGTAACTATAATTTCCTCCGACTCAGAGCCTTTTCCCAAGCAAAAAATCCGAAAGGTGACCCTAAAAGTAAGATTTTCACATCCACTAGCTTATCAAGATCCTCAATTTCTTTTGAAGCAACAACAGTTTGAAAGCCGGAGGCAGACCCGGACTAGCAAGGATGCAGAACTCTCATCCGGCTTACCTGACGTAACTAGGAAGCGTCGGACTGAGGTTATCTCTGATTTGCGTTCTATTTTTCCTTTGGCGGGTTTAATTTGCCAACCTCTCAATTCATCTGACTCTAATTATTAGGACACCTCTCCTTCCTCCGGCGAGTCTATGCAATCAAACATGCCGGCTTTCAAAACTGCTCCCGGGTACTGTAACTTTAGTTACTTTAGGCTTTTTACCTTACTCATGCTTTAGTATTCATCCTTCTACCTTTGTCGACAGCATGCAAGTGAAACCCAGCAAGAGGGCAAAGAAGAATAAGCCGTCTCAAGACCCGATTGTGGCTGAACCGGCGCCTGATATGTCTGCTCCAGCCAGCTCCACCCATCACCACTCAACTGCTTCGACATTCCGTGCCAACCTCTCGACCCTTCGCCGAGGATACTCTCAATAGCTCTGATAACCCGGAAGCTCCTCGCCCGGTCAAAACGACTGACCCGGAAGTTGAAGTTTTGAAAAGCCAGTTTATTGAACCGGGGCGGCCTACTATCCTTGCCAAATGTACTGCCAAGGAAGGACTTGTCGAACGCCGAAAGGCCAAGCAGGACATTACTGATTACACTCACCTAAGCATTGGTGATATAGTCTCGGGCTATCTGAATCAAGTGCATAATAGCCGTGACCTGGAAATTGACATGGTGAAACAAATACAACACAAATCTCAGGTATAACTTATACTGTTTTCCTGAATCTTACTTACTGTACCAACCCCCAAGTCTACTGCTTATGAATAAATATGTTGTAGACTTAGAAATCTGCTTACTGTTGATATCTCCGGTTTAAAGAGAATATATTTAACCCGGTTATAGCATGATAGTTTTGAACTTGCGATACACATTAGCCCCCAAGTGTCAAGTATCTTTACTTGTAAAGTGCTTGAGACTTAATATGCATAACCCGGCATGGTAGATTAAAAATTCTTCAGCATACATTAGCCCCCAAGTGTCAAGTATCTTTGCTTGTAAAGTGCTTGGGACTTAATATATCTTACCATGATTATTACCGTAACTCGGTATCAATGTAGGTCACAATAAGTCAATTTGAGTCGGAAATTGCTGACCTGAAGAGCCGTCTGACAACTCAAGAGCTTGAAACTCAAAAAGCCAACTCCAAATTTGAATTCAGCATCTCTGAACAGGATAAGTTGAAGAAGAATTTTGAGTCAGAGAAGAAAATCTGGGCTGATGAGAGGGCTTCACTGGTGATCCGGGCTGAGACGGCAGAGGCTTCACTTGCAGAAGCAACAACCGAGCTGTCCGACTTAAAGCGTCATATATCTCAAATGGTCTCAGCCATCTTCGGTAAGCTATTGTTCATAACTCCAAACATTGCAATCCTTCCCTTGATTATTGCCGTTATCGTTAACTCCGGCTCACCTTTATGTTTGTGAACACACAGGCCCCAGGAGCACCAACCTCAAGCAGAACATGCTGGTCAAACTTAAGGCGGTTTACACTCTAGTGGAGCAACTGTACACCGGGTCACAACGTGCTTTGGTTGTTGTAGCCTTATCAAATACCACTCCCCACCTTCTGCAAGACGTGCTGAAGTGTCTCGCTGTGCTGCCTCAGCGGATCCAGGATTTAAATCGGGCATCTTCAAGAGCCGGAGCCGTAGCTGCCTTGAGCCGGGCAAAAGCATGGATTCCAGAACTAGACCCGGCCGACCTTGCTCTTGGATACCCGAGTCTGAAGGAGGATGGTACCGTATTTGATGATCATGATTTCACCGCCTGCGTCAAAGTCATACGTCCCGTGGCTACCCTTATTGGGAATGATACTGACCTCTCCAAATACTCTCCGGGCTATGACAGCGAGAACAGGAGAATTCCAAACACTCCATATGATCAAATCAGCCTGATCCCTCCAACTCGTAAGCATACTTTCGCCCCTGAAGTGGACCCAGCCGGTTTAATAGATGATGAAGCTGTGTTTGAAGCCTTGAGTGGCATTTGCTGGGCCTCATCAACCTTCCAGGACAAAGCAACCAATGGAGAGGCGGAGAAGGATAACCTGGAACCATCAAGCCCACCAAAGGAGTGAACTGGCGGGCGTTATGAACTTGCAAAAAACAATGCTTCATTATTCAGACTCGGGGAGTCTTGTAATAGGGTTGAAAAAACCTCTTAATTTTGTCATGCCTTCGCGCATGTTTGTAGCACTTAATACTTTCGTAAGCCGCCATCGTTATATGCTTCCATCTAATGTTGATCTTTCCTTGATGTCAAAATTCTTCTTGCTTTATCCTGTGTATAAAACAAAATAGAATTCCCTTGGCGACTTATCGCATTCGGGGTCACATAAAGTATTGATAACCCGTAATATGAACCAAAACATCATATAAAGGCCGGTTTACGATTATGATCACAATAGCATACCTGCAATCTTATTTGGTATATACTTCGCCGGCTTATGTGACCCAAACCAGAGAGTTAATTTAACTCCTGGCAATTGGCACATATAATGTTTACCTGGCCCTTAATAACATTTATACTTATAGAGTATAATGAATAGTAAACTTAATTTCAAAGGCCTCTGATTCGAATACAATCAGTAAACCGTTCCAAAGGGGTTAAGCTAAGATTCGAATACGATCATATAGCCCCCAATGGCTTTGGCGATGCCGATCAAGTGGGTATCGACAGCTATGTTCTCTTTGGTTCGAATACGACCTATGTTTCAACAGGAAGCCCCCAAGTGATCATGAGAATTGTTTAATGATGTTGATTCGAATACGATCCATGTCAGACCCAAAGGGGTTAAGCTATGATTCAAATATGATCAAGAATCCCCCAAGTGGGTTTGGCAGTATGCCGACCAATTGGGTATCGACAGCTATGTTCTCTTTGGTTCGAATACGACCTATGTTTGAACAGGAAGCCCCCAAGTGACCATGGCTAGATTCAGATATGATCATAAGCCGGACCAAAGGGAAAGCTGGATTCAGATATGATCCGCTCCCTATTGGTCGTTTCCACCACCTGGTAAAAAAGATATATAAACCTTTGAAGGTGGGAAGAAAAAGAGGTCCTGCTTTATTGCTTTATATAATATATACATTGCTAAAAAAGAAAAAACATATATATATATATATATATATATATATATATATATATATATCCTGAGAGCCGGTGGCTCAAGTATAGTAAGGCCGAAGATGAGCTATGTTCCACGGCCAGCGGGTCTCTTCCTCCAACTTACGTGAGTCTTTGTGCTCCCGAACATCGATAAGGTAGTATGACCCATTGTTTAGATTTTTGCTGACCACAAAGGGTCCTTCCCAAGGAGGGGATAGCTTGTGCATATCAGGCTGATCCTGGATGAGCCGGAGCACTAAGTCGCCTTCCTGAAAGGCTCTGCTTCTAACCCGGCGGCTGTTATAGCGGCGCAGGTCTTGCTGGTAAATCGCCTAGCGGGCTATTGCCAAGTCTCGCTCCTCATCCAACAAGTCAAGTGCATCCTGACGAGCCTTTTCATTATCAGCCTCAACGTAAGCCGCCACTCGGGGTGAGTCATGCCGGATGTCACTTGGCGAACGCCTGCCTCCGTACACCATGAAGAAAGGTGTATAACCTGTAGATCGGTTAGGCATTGTGTTGATACTCCATAGCACAGAGGGTAGCTCCTCCACCCAACAACCCAGAGTTCGCTGTAAGGGGACCAAGAGCCGGGGTTTGATACCCTTCAAGATCTCTTGATTAGCTCTCTCTGCTTGACCATTAGATTGAGGATGAGCAACAGCCGAAACATCAAGCCGGATATGTTCTCGTTGACAGAACTCTTCCATGGCACCCTTAGAGATATTAGTACCATTATCAGTTATGATGCTGTGTGGAAAGCCAAAACGAAAAATCACCTTTTTCATGAACTGAACCGCCATGGCTGCATCACACTTACTGACCGGCTCTGCCTCAACCCACTTGGTGAATTTATCCACTGCCACCAAAAGGTGCGTCTTCTTATCCTTAAACCTTTTGAAAGGTCCAACCATGTCAAGCCCCCAGACTGCAAACGGCCAAGTAATTGGAATCATCCTCAATTCTTGAGCCGGCACATGAGCTCATCGTGAGAATTTTTGACATCCATCGCATCTGCTGACCAGATCCTCCGCATGAGCATGAGCCGCCAGCCAATAGAAACCATGACGGAAAGCCTTGGCCACCAGAGATTTTGAGCCGGCATGATGACCACAATCTCCCTCATGGATCTCACGAAGTATCTCCTGACCCTCCGCAGGCGACACACAACGTTGAAACGCCCCAGTAACGCTGCGGTGATGTAATTCTCCATGAACAATTGTCATAGATTTGGACCGCCTGATGATTTGTCGTGCCAAGGTCTCGTCCTCAGGCAACTCTCCCCGGGTCATATAGGCCAAATATGGGACTGTCCAATCTGGGATAGCGTGGAGAGCTGCCACCAGCTGTGCCTCCAGGTCTGGCACTGCTAGTTCTTCCTCTGTAGGCACTTTGACAGAAGGGTTGTGCAAAACATCAAGAAAGGCATTAGGCGGCACCGGCTTACGCTGAGACCCCAGCCGGCTTAAAGCATCAGCCGCCTCATTCTTCCTCCGATCAATGTGCTCCACTTGATACCCTTTGAAGTGTCCAGCCACCGCATCAACTTCACGACGATAAGCCGCCATCAGGGGATCCTTGGAGTCCCACGTGCCTGACACTTGTTGAGCGACGAGGTCTGAGTCGCCTAAGCACCTTACCCGGCTCAAATTCATCTCTTTAACCATCCGGAGACCATGGAGTAAAGCCTCATACTCAGCTGCATTGTTAGTACAGGGAAACATAAGCCGGAGCACATAACAAAATTTGTCACCTCGGGGAAGTTAAACGACTCAACCCCGAGCCTTCCAACTGCCTGGACCCATCAAAGTGAATAGTCCAATATGTGTTATCTGGCTTCTCCTCAGGTGTCTGTAACTCTGTCCAATCATTGATAAAGTCCACCAAGGCTTGAGACTTAATAGCCATACGTGGCATGTACTTCAAACCATGAGGCCCAAGATCAATGGCCCACTTGGCGACTCGGCCTGTGGCTTCCCTATTCTGGATGATGTCTCCCAAGGGGGCAGAACTTACCACCGCTATAGGATGACCTTGGAAGTACTGCTTCAGCTTCCGGCTTGCCATAAACACTCCATAAACAAGTTTCTGCCAATGTGGATACCTTTGCTTGGACTCAATGAGCACCTCACTGATGTAGTAAACCGGCCGTTGAACCAGATGCTCCTTGCCAGCCTCCTTGCGTTCCACCACAATGGCCACACTAACGGCTCGGGCGTTAGCAGCCACATATAACAGCAATGGCTCTCTATCAATGGGAGCCGCGAGGACCGGCGGCTCAGACAACTGTCTCTTTAAATCCTCAAAGGCAGCGTCAGCAGTGTCACTCCAGACGAAAGCATCCGTTTTCTTCATCATCTGATATAGCGGCAGAGCCTTCTCACCTAACCGGCTTATGAACCAGCTTAAAGCGGCAACACGACCCGCCAGTTGTTGAACATCGTTGATGCACGCCGGTTTGGCCAAGGAGGTGATCGCCTTGATCTTCTCCGGGTTAGCTTCAATGCCTCTGTTTGAGACCAGGAAACCCATAAGCTTGCCTGCAGGTACACTAAACACACACTTGTCCGGTTTAAGCATCATCTTATAAACCCGGAGATTATCAAAGGTCTCCTTTAAATCAGATATCAAGGTTTCCTTCTCCCTAGACTTCACCATGATGTCATCCACATAAGCGTGAACATTGCGCCCAATTTGACTATGGAGACAATTTTGTACACATCTCTGATAGGTCGCCTGGGCACTCTTGAGCCCAAATGGCATAGATACATAGCAGAAGGCTCCAAACGGAGTGATGAAAGCCGTCTTCTCCTGGTCCTTAACTGCCATTTTGATCTGATGATAGCCAGAGTAAGCATCCAAAAAACTCAAACGCTCGCAACCCGCCGTAGCATTGATGATTTGATCAATACGGGGGAGGGCAAAGGGATCAGCCGGACAAGCCTTATTTAAGTCCGCGTAATCCACACACATCCACCAAGTGCCATTCTTCTTGAGTACCAGCATCGGGTTAGCCAACCACTCCAGGTGAAAGACTTCCACAATGAACCCAGCCGCTAAGAGCCGAGCGACCTCTTCCCCAATAGCTTTCCGTCTTTCCTCATTGAACCGTCGAAGAAATTGCTCGACCGGCTTATACTTTGGATCAATATTAAGAGTGTGCTCACGAGTTCCTCGAACGCCCGCATGTCGAAGGTTTCCATGCAAAGATGTCCCGGTTCTCACGGATGAACTCGATGAGCGCGCTTTCCTATTTAGGATCCAAGTTGGCACTGATGCTGAACTGCTTGGGAGAGTCGACTGGAGTGAGGTCAACAAGCTTTGTTTCGGTGGCTGATTTAAACTTCAATGTCGGGTCATGCTCTGTAGTCGGCTTCTTTAAAGAAGTCATATCTGCCAGGTCAACATTACTCTGATTAAACTTCAGCTCCTCCGCTGCACAAACAGACTCAGCATAAGCCGCATCGCCTTCCTCACATTCCAAGGCTACCTTTCGACTCCCATGTACAGTGATGGTGCCCTTGTGACCCGGCATCTTGAGCTGCAGATAAACATAACACGGTCGCGCCATGAACTTGGCATAAGCCGGCCATCCAAACAGAGCATGATATGGGCTCTTGATTTTGACTACCTCAAACGTCAATTTCTCAGCTCTGGAATCATACTCATCTCCAAAGGCCACTTCCAGCTCAATCTTGCCAACTGGGTACGCCGACTTACCAGGCACCACTCCATGAAAGACAGTGTTGGTTGGACATCCTCAAGTCCTTATCAGTCAACCCATGCGGCGAAAGGTCTCATAATAGAGAATATTGATGCTGCTTCCTCCGTCCATGAGTACCTTAGTGAATTTATATCCACCAACCTGAGGTGCTACCACCAAGGCCAACTGACCCGGATTATCAACCCGGAGGGGGTGATCTTCCCTGCTCCATATAATGGGCTGTTCTGACCACCTCAAATAACGCGGAACCGCCGGCTCAACAGAATTCACTGCCCTCTTATGAACCTTCTGGTCAAGTTTGCATAAATTAGTGGTAAACACATGGTACTGCCCACCATTTAGCTGCTTTGGGTGGCTTTGATAACCTGACTGCTGTTGCTATTGTCCCCCTTGACCAGACTGTTGTTGATTGTAGCCGCCTTGACTTCCCTGGAAGCCGTAATTTGAACCGCCGCCCGGGCCATGAAAGCCGTCGGCTCCTGAACCGCCGCCCGATCCATGACTGCCATCAAACATGTTGGAATTCTTGAAAGCCTTCATGATCGCGCAATCTTTCCATAAGTGGGTGGCGGGTCGTTCCCGAGTACCATGTCTCGGACAAGGCTCATTGAGAAGCTGCTCAAGAGATGGACCTGACCCGCCAGATCGAGGGGGCGGTTTTCCTTACGCTCTCGATTGTTACCACATGCATTGGCATTGGCCACAAACTCCGGGTTACCCTCCGCCTTACGCTTGTTGCCTCCTTGATTTACCGGGTTATGCTGCTGACTCTTCCCATTGTCGTTCTTCTTTCCCTTCCCTGTCTTTTCCTCATCAGACGCGGGATCCTTGGTACTACCAGAATCGGCATACTTGACTAAAGCCGCCATCAGCGTACGCATATCGTTGCAATCACGCTTAAGGCGCCCCAGTTTCTGCCTCAGTGGCTCAAAACGGCAATTCTTCTCCAACATGAGGACTGCAGAGCCGGCATCCATCTTATCGGACGAATGTACTATTTCCTTGACCCAGTGCACCCAATGAGTTGTGGATTCACCCTCCTCCTGCTTACAATTGGTCAAGTCCACAATTGACATAGATTGCTTGTAAGTGCCCTTGAAGTTCTGGATAAACCGGGCCTTTAGCTCTGCCCATGAACTAATGGAATTGGGTGGAAAACCCTTTAACCAAGACCGGGCTGTTCCGTCTAACATCATGGTGAAGTACTTAGCCATTGCTGCGTCGCGACCTCCAAGAGCTCCATGGCCATCTCAGAACTTTCGATCCATGCTCCGGGCTGTAAGTCGGCCGTGTAATTCGGCACCTTCGAGGTCCCTTGAAGTCCTTGGGTAGACGTACATCCCGCAGAGCCGGCACCAAACAAGGAACACCGCCGGTTCGTAGCCACTCCCGCTCCAATGTAAGTCGCTTGATACTCGGGAGATCTTGATATGTCGCTTTCTTGCCGCTTAGCTGAGCTGCCCGCCGTCCTCCCCGACGATTCGGTCTTGCACCGGGTTATAGCCACCCGACTGGTTACGACGCTGGGCATTGCTTGACAAAGCTTCTGACTCCATGTGCCTGCTGTAACTCGGACTCCGGTTTTGACGAGGCGGTGCTAGCCAAGGCGGAGGAGTTGAATGAATCTTGTTCTGGCTGTAAGAATAGGTCTCTTGTTGCGCCAGGGCCGTCTGAATAAGATCTCTGACCCTCCGGGTCTCCACCGCTGTCGGATCATCACCATCCACTGGGAGAGCCTCCAAACGCGCGGATGCTGCTATCAAGTTCTCCATGGGGTTGGAGAAGTGACCCGGTGGTATTGGTACACAACGGGGTGGGGCCATACTCCCATGCAGAGGTGCCATCTCTTGGTGAGCCCCCCCCACCCCGTGCGGCTGGTGTGAACTGATTTGCTCTGGGCGGGTTGCTAGGGCCGGCACCGGGTGTCGCGAAAAGGTTCCGAGGGTCATAAACCGGAGGCAACCGGGATTGGGTTTTCTGATGTCTCCTCCTCATCACCTCATTGGATGCGTTCAGGCTCATTTAAGCTAGAAAGCCTCTGACTGGAGTTGCAGTGCACGCCCGTCCAAAGCCGCCCGCTCTGTAGCTAACCTGGTGTCCTCAGCTGCCAAGGCCTCCTTGGCACGGGCTATCTCCTCATGCACCCTCGCCACCTCCGCGTTATGCTCATCTTGATTTGCAGGAATAACCGTGGCGGTTAACAGGGCCGTTAGCTTATCCATAAGATCCATCAGCACCTGAGCCGGCGGGCGCACAGGACATCCTGCCCCGGCTGATCCTGACCCGGACATTATTGCTGTTGCAGCCGTCGAGTTTTGACCAGGTTGAGTACCAGCCATGAAGACCCCCGCCTAGCTTGGCGGCTCATTGAAGTCCGGAGTGCTAGAGTCGTCAGAACAGCCCCCAAGCATGCCCTCTTGGACTTGATATAAAGAATCTGTTGAACCGACGGATGAATCATCATCCGAGGGGACAGCCGTCTCAACACCATCTTTAGATCCTTCAGGAAGTTCTTCTCCGTGGACGCAGCCTACGAAGGCACGCTTCATGACAGGTTGAGCTCGGGCGGGTCTCGCACGCTGAGCCGTCTCGGCGAGGTCGGTGCGGCTTGTCCGCTCAGACCCGACTCACCGATCCGGCCGATGAAGACGTGGATTCCGCCAAAGGGACCCGCACCAGACTCAATTGAGTCTGCGTCGGGGCCCCAGCCTTCGTTGTCGATGTAGATCTTGCCGCGACGACTCTTGGTCATCCGCCCATCTGCGTATCCTTTGAGCCCTTCGCTGCCCTTCAAGAACTCAAATCCACCGTCGCTGGCCCCCACGGTGGGCGCCAACCGCCGTGGAATTGTCACGGCGGTTGTCCTCTTGCAAGGACTTAGTCATGGAGCGGTCGCAACTAGGAAGCTTAAAGGGTTAATCGGGACAAAGGACACGAGAGGTTTTATACTAGTTCGCCCTTTGCGGTGAAGGAAAGCCTCGCCTAGTTGGGTTGGTATTGCTTGATGTTTCGATGACCGTGGAGCGAGATACGCTGTGCCCTGCTCTCGATGAGTTGTTTCTTGCCCTAAGCCGCCAAAGAGGTCGCCCCTTATATACACGGGTTGACGCCTCAAGGCTTACAGAGTCCCGACCGCTTATAAGCAAAGGTCCGCCTCGGTGACTAGTTAAATCTACACGAAAGTGCGATATATCGACTAGAGGGGGTGAATAGGCAATTTTATGAATTCTTCAATGAGGAATTTGCCGGTGAGGAAATTCCTAAGTGAAGAACTACTTGCAGCGGAATAAGTACTCAGAAATAAGCATAAGAGAATGCGAGCATGGTCATCATGATGAAATGAAGACAATCAAAGAGTACAGAAAGCGTAAACACAGGATAGCACAAGATGAAGACAAACAGACTGAAGAATTGAACTGAGGAAATTGAGAAAGTCTTCAGTCAAAGTCTTCAAACACAGATATGAACGAACACTCAACACAGTAATGAGGAAATGAAAGAGTTGAGGAAATAGAACCAGTTAGGTTGGTGAAGACAATGATTTGGTAGACCAGTTCCAACTGCTGTCTCGGTTGTACGTCTGGTTGGAGCGGCTGAGTATTTAAACTCGAGGACACACAGTCCGGACACCCGATCGCTGAGCATGCAGCTCAGACACCAAGTCCTCACCGTATTCTCCTTGAACTAAGGTCACACAGACCTCGTCCAATCACTCGTGGTAAGTCTTCAGGCGACTTCCAAACCTTCACAGACTTGGTCACTCGGTGATCCACAATTCCTCTTGGATGCTCTAGACCATGACGCCTAACCGTCTGAAGAAGTACAGTCTTCAAAGGTAACAAGCGTCGGATCCACGCAGGATCAATCTCTTGATGATGCTCAATCACTTTGGGTTTGTAGGGTTTGGTTTTGGTTTTTCCTCACTGATGATTTTCGCCAAAGTCCTCGGAGGATGGGTTGCTCTCAAATGACAAGTGTCAAGTTCTTCTCGAGCAGCCAACCAGCTAGTGGTTGTAGGGGGGGCTATTTATAGCCTAGGGAGCAGCCCGACATGATAAGACATAAATGCCCTTCAATGATATGACCGTTAGGTGGATAAGATATTTTGGGACAGTCATGCGCGAAGACAAAGAACGGTCGGAAATTTGACTCTCAAATTCCTCGTACTATCATGTTCCTCATCGTAGGCAATCCAAGACCGCGAATTCCTAACTCCTCGGTCGAATAAATTCCTCAACACTGAAGAACTTCGTCTCATCACATCAAGAAATTGACTGAACTGTATGAGATTTCCAAAGGCTTCACTCAAGGGATTGGTAGGTGTAGGATTTTGAGTTGAGCATCACATGGAAATTTTTCCTTAGTATTTCCTCGACCCCTTTAACAAAGACGGTGTTTCCTATGACTCAAGAAAGACAAAACGAAACTACAAAAACAAAAGTCTTCACGCTTCATGTTCCTCAAATGAATACCAAGTCTTCAAGGTCACACCAATTTCTTCACTTTCAAAGTCTTGAAAAGTCTTCGAATATCAAAGTCTTCATCGAAGAACTTCATTTTAGGGTCGACTTTCTCTGTAAATATCAAACTCCTCATAGACTTATAGACCTGTGTACACTCATAAACACATTAGTCCCTTAACCTATAAGTCTTCAATACACCAAAATCACTAAGGGCACTAGATGCACTTACAATCTCCCCTTTTGGTGATTGATGACAATATAGGTTAAGTTTTCAACGGGATAAACATATGAAGTGTAAATACTGATATTGAGGAATTTGATTGCAAGATATAGAAGAACTCCCCTCAAGATGTGCATAGTGAGGAATTTTCTTTTGAGGCATTGCACATTTGAAGAGTTGAATCATGGAGATCTCCCCTATATCTTGTAATTCATACACGATTTGACATATAATATGAAGAATTTGAAATGCATGATGAAATATGGTGATCGATGTAGTTCAAGATGCGTGTATTAACATATAATGAGGAATAAGCATGCAGAGGAACACATCAAAAGTATCGAGCACCATCGGGTTTAAGATTACAACTCGATCCAATAAAAGTTTCAGAAGAACGAGAGTTGTAACTTACCAAAAAAAACGCGTTGTATATGGGCGTAAAAATAGACCCGCATAGACCCGCTTGAAGACTAACTCACATTTCTCCCCCTTTGTCATCATATGACCAAAAGGATTGAAACTGAGGACTAACGCCCCTGAAGAATTTCAAGTTCATGAAGGAGCGCTAGCGTTGTCGGGGTCAGTTGTCGTAGTAGGGCCTGCCGCAGTGTCGTCCAAGTCTTCATTTTCATCAGTGTCGCGCGATGAAGAATAGGAGCTGGCTACCAAGGAAGGAACCTTGACCTTCTTGAATTTCTTCGGTGGAGGTGCAGACCAGTCAAATTCTTCCTTGAGACCCATGTTCTTCAGATCTTCTGCAACAGACATTAGAAAGAACAGCCCAGTGCGGTTGAAGGTTTCATGGAGGTAGTATTGGTTTTTCTTCACGCATTGTGTGTTGAGGTCATGTTGTGAAGAATTGAACCAAAATGACGCTTGACCCATTTATGATTGCGATCAACCTTCCGATGAAGACCGAGGAGTAACTCACGATCACCATCACCACAGGTGCTTTGGGCTTTAGGATTTTGCTTGGCTGAGGTATTGGCGGCGAGTCATGTGTGGCGAGTCATCATTGGTGGAGTAGGATGCAGCTTTGCGAAATTGACCATCCAATGGACAAATGCCTTCATCTATCACAGCAGCTTGCCTTGCCCTTGTCATCACCGAGGAAAATGTCCGCTTGAGGACTTCAATTGGAGGCAAGTAGCTGCAGTGGTTCGAGTATCAGCCTTGTAATTGAGTGAAGACCTTGTCCTGATGAACCTCATAATCCATGGTGCATAAGGCTTCAGCTCAAAAGGTGACATAACAATATTTGCCAGAGTCCTCATGAAGAAATCATGGAAGTTGACGGGAACGCCATGAATGATATTGAAAAGCATATTCTTCATGATGCCAACGACTTCTTCATCATTTGAGTCGTGGCCTTTGATAGGACTCATTGTCTTCGTCAGAATGCGATAGACAGTCCGAGGCACATACAGTAATTCCTTGACGAAGAATTTGGTTTGAGGTGCCTGCCTTGGCTTCAAAGGCTTCATCAGCACTTGCATGTAATGATTTGAAAGCTCAGTTCGTTGTAGATGCAACGAGCACCATCAAGGGAGGATCGAGTGGGAGGGCACGAAGCAATTCAGTTCTTTGGTGCCTTGTAGTGAGTATTTTCATCATCCAGTCCAATACCCATGAGTTCACATCTTCGAATCTCCGTGATGTGCAGCGTCGCATAGAATTGAAGAATGAGTTCTTCATTCCAATCACAGATGTCAAGCAGAAATTCAGCAATCCTGCATCATGAAGAACACCGAGGACCTGCACGAAGCCTGGCAGAGATTCCATGTCCACATGAGGAATATGTGCATGATCAAGAGTTTGTCTTTGTTGAATAGCACGAGAGGAATAGAAGTTGGCTTGACTAGCAGTCCGTAAACGCCTCTTCCTTATGCGAGCAGAGTCATATGGGTTGTAGTCGATGAAGAATACATGCTCGCCAAGAAATCTTCAGCCTTGAACTTTTGCTTCGTTGAGAATGGATTCTTTGGCTTTGGCGATGGAGTGTCGATGAGTTGCATCACGACCTCGGGAATCGCAATCTCGGGTTCTTCAGCCGAGGAATTTCTGGTTCCTCTTCATATGCGATCTGCGTGTTCATAGGATCAGCGAAGAGTTCTTCAAACTAGTGGCTGGAATTTCTTCATGCACGGATGAGTTGGGATGAGTTTCTTCAGAGCCCATTTGAACCGTTGGTGCAGGGGACTAAGGAATTTGTTGGATTGGGGTGAAGAGTGGAGAATTGGGATGCTGACTTTCCCAAAAGTCATCGTTCATCACAGGCGTGGTGCATCCAATATCCACGTCTTCGTCTTCAATTTCCTCAACACCAGCCTCTTCAGCTGTGAACTGAGGCATAGGCGAAGAAATGATTGGTGTTAAGGGATTGCATCCACTTCAATTTCTTCATCAATCTGCTCTAATGAAGCAGCAGAATGATTTTCTTCATCAGATCCGCTTGGGATCTCATACTCTTCACCAAAAGGAACAAGGTCCTTTGATGAAATGGAGGAAATTGGAACAGCATCAATAGGATTTTCAAATGAGCTGGCCATTGGCTTCATTTTCTTCGCAGCCGAAGAATTTGACACAGCTGATGCTTTCCTTTTCTTCACTGCAGCTCGCTCTGTAGCCTTGGTCTTCTTCACATCAGATGCAGATGGAAGGATTGGAGTTGCTGTAGGCGCAGGAGGAGCCGAGGAATCTGGTTGAATTTCTCGGCGCAATCGATGCAGTTGCCACTGACTTCTTCGATTTCTTCAGCGCACCACTAGTGGATGCCCGGCAATTTCTTCAATGGCTGGAATGGAGTCATCAGCCCCGAACTAGCATTTTCTTGATGAGGCTGAAAATCATCAACGGTGCTGGCATGTTCTTCAGCAGGCTGAGCAGAGGCTCCAGCCTGAGGAATTTCTTGTTGCGTTGGGGCTGCAACATTTGTGAACTTCTCCGGCAGTTTCACAAACCTGACTTTGGCTCCTTTCCAGTCAGCATAGTATGAGTCAAATTTGTTGCTGAGGGCTTTGATGTCAGCCTGCATCTTGACAAGTTCTTCAGTTGTCATCTTGACAACATTTTTCTTCAAAGCTTTCTCTTTTACATCTTTGCGATTTCTTGATCTCTCTGGCCCTATCATATTTCCATTTCTCCTCTTGGATGAAATGAGTCAGCATGTGTGTTTGGGTCCTTGTGCCAGAGATCAATGTAGTCTAGGATCGCTCTTGGATCCAACCGCAGTGGCACAGGTGTGCCTTTGGCTCTAGCGGCCCTTTCTTGTCGGTCTCTGATGATTTCTTCAAGTTCATCATCATCAGCCTCATCATCTTCAGGTGGCTCTTGGAAGGCGACCTGTTTCTTCTTGTGACTTGGCCGAGGACCTCGTCCAGCTGTTGCCTTAGTCTTCAGCAGAGTTGGGCGGATGAAGAATTTGGCGAACCGAGGAACTTGCCGAGACACGGAGGCAATTGAGATGCTCAGTAGTCCTTTGGCACGTGGCGGATGCACAGTCTTGAGGACTTTGGAGGAGCTCTTGAGGACTTTGTAGGAGCCGAGGATTTGGGAGGAGCGGGAGCAGCATGAGGAACTGGCCGTGAGGGCATTGAAGATTCTGGCCGTGAGGGCATTGCTGAGGATTTTGGCCATGAGGGCACTGCTGGTGAAGCACTTGGCTTGTGCGCTGGCTTCTTTGCCATTGATCTTCTGGGCTGAGCAGGGGCCTCGATGGCAGCAGCGATGTGAGTCTTCATTGAATTTCCTCACTGCTTCTTTGGCTTGTCTCGCCAACTTGGCTTGGCGCTTGGCCCATTCTTTAGGAAAGTCCTCACCACGCTTGATGCTGGTGGGGTCAGCTTCTTGGCTAGGTGCCAATGGAGCTCTTGGGCATGGAGGATTCAGTGCGAATTTCTTCATGTACTTTGGAGTAACATATCTGTACTCCCTCCATTCCCTTGCCCATCTCCTTTCAATCCTCTGAATGCGCACCTTGCGCTGATTTTTGTTTTCCTTGCCAAACTTGGCTTCATCAGGTGTGCAATAGTCAGCGTATATGTCCTCAGGTATCTCGAAAGCAGTCATGACCTCAGGCCTCTTTCCTCCTTTCTGTAGCTTCTTTCCTTTTGCCATATTCTTCAGCTGAGGAATTTGAACAATCGAATTCTCTAAAGAAGTATGCAACTTTTCTTCGAGGAACGCTGCAAATGAGTTAAGTTGATGAGAACCTAGTGATTCAGCAGCGGACATGAGTACCTGTGAATAGTGTATAGTTGCGAGGAATTTGGAGAGGTCATATGCGTTCTCAGAAGGTTTTTCAAAAAGAACTAGTTTGAGGAATTTAACCAGATGAGCCTTGAAGAATTTCACTAAGCGATCTTTGTCTTAGGTTCCAGAGTTGTATAGATCGAGGATCCACACAATTGAGGAATCTTGAAGAAAAAATCATTGCTTAGAGAAACGAATCAAGAGCATATTTCGTTTGAGGTGTTCATATGTGTGAAGATTTGAAGAATAAACACTTTGAAGATTTTCAGGAAGGTTTGAGAATCAAAGCGAGTAATAAAAGTAACTTTTAATTACCGAATCGAAGAACACGATGAACCGAGAAGTGTAGATGAGAAGTTCGCGATTCAGATCTCCCACGCCCTAACTTCGGCGAAGGAAGACAGCTACGGCGGCGGCGGAGTGAAGATTTCATGATCGGCGCTGAGTAATCTGACGGCGACGAGGTCGAGCAATGAAGCTCTTCCTCACCGCGACGATGGAGAAGCGGCGCTTAGGGTTTGAGAAGCTCGAGCGGGAGAGAGAGTGGTCGAGCAGAGTAAAGGAAGTGAGGAAGGGGAGAGGGGGTATATATAGCCACGGTGAAAAACGGTTCGCCCGAAGATTTTAGGTCGAACATGCCCCTGACCCTTCTCATTCGCTTGACAAGTGTCACCCACGTACTGAAAAGTGGAGATTGTGTTAGATCGTGGGTGAATAGATAAGTTTATCGTGGGATGCGGAACGGTTTGAGCGGCAAAGCCGAAAATTTGGATAAGATAAGTTAAAAGTTCCGTTCGCAATTTCTTCAGCTGACAAGAACACAGTGAAGATTTTGAACGAGTTTCAAATAGAACGCACATGAAGAATTTGTGAATAGCTTAGGTTGAGTATAGCATATAGGGGGAAGGGTCCGATCACATTCACTTAGCAGATAAAGCAACTTGAAGAAATAGCCATAAGTGAATACTGTAGAGGACATAAACCCATATACATATATATATATAGTCAATGAGGAAAGACAACAGAAACAGTGAAGATTTTGCTAAGTTGAAGAATTTGAAAAAGCAAGAATTTCAAAATCGAGGAAAACTCAAATTGAAGATTTTCAATTTTGGTGGTGGCGTGACCCATCGATAAGAATGATGATTTCAGACATCGCGTACAATTGTCGAGGGTTACGAGAATCAAATTCTTCATTAATTTCTTCACACTTAGAGTGTTATTCTTCATTGATTGAAGAACAACGTTTCTTCATGTGTTGCACATCTAAGTCATCAATTTTGCATAAGTGTCAGGATGTGTGTCCTTTTCAAAGAACATTCAAGATTCTAAGATATTTAGCTCACACCGCAACTTGCTAAATCTCTTCTCATCCAAGGGCTTTGTGAAGATATCGGCTAGCTGTTCTTCATCTTCACATGCTCGATGGAGATGTCGCCTTCAACACATGATCATGAAGAAAATGATGACGAATCTGAATGTGCTTTGTCTTGAGTGCTGAACTGGGTTGTGAGCAATCTTGATGGCACTCTCATTGTCACAGAGAGAGGCACATTCTTCACGTTGATGTCGTAGTCCTTGAGAGTTTGCTTCATCCACAGCAATTGAGCACAACAAGAGCCAGCAGCAATGTACTCGGCTTCCGCATGATGAGCGGTGATCGCAGATTCTGTTTCTTCGAGGACCAACGGACCAAAGATCGTCCGAGGAAATGACAAGTACCAGATGTTGACTTGCGGTCCACACGATCACCAAAGATAGTCGAGTCGAATATCCAATGAGATCAAAAGTTGAGCCCTTGGGGTACCATAATCCTAGTGTTGGTGTGTGAGCTAGATATCGAAGAATATGCTTCACACCTTATGATGTGATTCCTTCGTGTAGCTTGAAATCGGGCACACATGCAAACACTAAGCATTATATCTGGCCTAGATGCACATAAGTACAATAGAGAACCAATCATGGGCGGTATACCTTGTGATCAAAGTCAATACCATTTTCATCGATTGCATAGATGGCCATTTGTGGGCATAGGAATTTTGACGCCTTTGCAATCTTGCATGCGAATTTCTTCGAACATCTTTGAGGTATTTCTCCCAAGATATGAATATGCCATTGTGTTGTTGATTTAATTTGAAGACCTAAGAAGAATTTCAATTCTCCCATCATAGACATTTGATATTCTTCACTCATCATATAGGCAAATTCATCACTATAACGTTGGTTAGTACAGCCAAAGATAATATCATCAACATATATTTGGCACACAAACAGTTCACCATCATATGATTTAGTAAAGAGAGTAGGGTCGAGTGAACCGGGTGTGAAGCCATTCTTCATGAAGAATTCCTTCAATGTATCATACCACGCTCGTGGGGCCTGTTTGAGGCCATAGAGGGCCTTGTTGAGTCTGAAGACTTTGTCGGGATTCTTTGGATCTTCAAAACCTGGGGGTTGAGCAACATATACTTCTTCCTCAAGCTTACCATTGAGGAATGCACTTTTCACATCCATTTGATATAAAGTGATATTATGATGGTTAGCATAAGCAAGTAATATGCGAATAGCCTCAAGTCTAGCAACAGGTGCAAAAGTTTCATCGAAATCAATTCCTTCAACTTGTGTGTAGCCTTGAGCTACAAGTCGTGCCTTATTCCTCGCCACAAGGCCATTTTCATCTTGATTGTTGCGGTAGATCCACTTCGTGCCAATGATATTATGCTTGCGAGGATCTGGACGTTTGACCAGTTCCCAGACATTGTTGAGCTCGAACTGATTCAATTCTTCTTGCATTGCCTGAATCCACTCAGGCTCCAGAAATGCTTCATCTACCTTAGTGGGCTCTGTGATAGAGACAAAAGCATAGTGCCCACAAAAGTTAGATAAATGTGAAGCTTTTGAGCGTGTGAGAGGACCTGGCGCTTCAATGTCATCGATGATCTTGTCAACTTGCACTTCTTTTGCAACGCGAGGATGAGCGGGTTGTAGTCGAGGAATTTGATCAGCATTTTCTTCAGCACCATTTTCTTCAGCATTATCTTCAGGTGCATCAGCTCGACGTTCTTCGCGTACCGGAATGAATTCTTCTGCAGATTCTTCAGTAGGAATGACATCCTCAGTCGCCTTGAACTTGATAGATTCCTCAGGTGTTGGTTCATCTATCACAGAAGGTAGGTGCTCTCTTTGCAAGCCATTAGTCTCATCGAACCGCACATCTACAGTTTCAACAATCTTCTAGAGAACATTGTTGAAGACTCTGTAGGTGTGCGAGTCCTTTCCATAACCAAGCATAAAACCTTCATGTGCTTTCGGTGCAAATTTAGCATTGTGATGAGGATCTCTAATCCAGCATTTAGCACCGAAGACTTTGAAATAACTCACATTGGGTTTCTTGTCGTTGAGGAGTTCATAGGCAGTCTTCTTGAAGAATTTGTGAAGATATACTCTGTTGATGATGTGGCACGCGGTATCAATTGCATCAATCCAAAAACGACAAGGCGTTTTGTATTCATCAAGCATAGTGCGAGCCATCTCAACAAGAGTTCTGTTCTTGCGCTCCACGACGCCATTTTGCTCAGGAGTATAGGGAGCAAATAACTCATGAGTAATATCGAGTTCATCAAGATAGTCATCAAGACCGGAATTCTTGAACTCAGTTCCATTGTCACTCCTGATGTGCCTGATCTTCACACCAAAGTTGGTTGAAGCCCTCGAGGAAAATCGTTTGAAGACTTCCTGCACTTCATGTTTGTAAGTAACAATGTGTTCCCATGTGTAACGAGAGTAATCATCAACAATAACAAAGCCATATAGAGATGCATCATTAGTGACTGCTGAGTAATGATTAGGACCAAAGAGGTCCATGTGAAGCAATTCGAATAGACGAGTAGTGGTCATGATAGTCTTATTTGGATGCTTGGCCTTGGTCATTTTTCCAGCTTCACGGGCTCCACACAAGTGATCCTTGAGGAATTTGACATTCTCAATGCCAATGACATGCTTCTTCTTCTGGCGTGTGCAAATTCCTCATGCCTGCGTGACCAAGTCGTCTATGCCATAGCCAGCCTTCAAGCTTTTGCAAGTAGACACACGGCTGGTTGTGGTCTGTAGAGAAATCAACAATATACAAGTCTCCTCTCCTAAAGCCTTCGAAGACTTTGGAATTGTCGGCTTCCATGATCACAACACAACGATACTTGCCAAAGACAACAACCATATCAAGATCACAAAGCATTGAGACTGACATGAGGTTGTATCCTAAGGACTCAACAAGCATGACTTTGTCCATGTGTATGTCCTTAGAGATTGCAACATTACCAAGACCCAATACCTGACTTTTGCCTTTGTCAGCAAAGACGATATGCTTCAGATGTGACGGTGATAAGGTGAAGGAAATATGCCCTAGAGGCAATAATAAAGTTATTATTTATTTCCTTATATCATGATAAATGTTTATTATTCATGCTAGAATTGTATTAACCGGAAACATAATACATGTGTGAATACATAGACAAACATATAGTCACTAGTATGCCTCTACTAGACTAGCTCATTAATCAAAGATGGTTATGTTTCCTAACCATAGACATGAGTTGTCATTTGATTAATGGGATCACATCATTAGGAGAATGATGTGATTGACATGACCCATTCCGTTAGCCTAGCACTTGATCGTTTAGTATGTTGCTATTGCTTTCTTCATGACTTATACATGTTCCTGTAACTATGAGATTATGCAACTCCTGTTTACCGGAGGAACACTTTGGGTGCTACCAAACGTCACAACGTAACTGGGTGATTATAAAGGAGTACTACAGGTGTCTCCAAAGGTACATGTTGGGTTGGCGTATTTCGAGATTAGGTTTTGTCACTCCGATTGTCGGAGAGGTATCTCTGGGCCCTCTCGGTAATGCACATCACTATAAGCCTTGCAAGCAATGTAGCTAATGAGTTAGTTACGGATGATGCATTACGGAACGAGTAAAGAGACTTGCCGGTAATGAGATTGAACTAGGTATTGGATACCGACGATCGAATCTCGGGTAAGTAACATACCGATGACAAAGGGAACAACGTATGTTGTTATGCGGTTTGACCGATAAAGATGTTCGTAGAATATGTAGAAACCAATATGGGCATCCAGGTTCCGCTATTGGTTATTGACCGAGAATAGTTCTAGGTCATGTCTACATAGTTCTCGAACCCGTAGGGTCCGCACGCTTAACGTTTCAATGACAGTTTATTATGAGTTTATAAGTTTTGATGTACCGAAGGTTGTTCGGAGTCCCGGATGTGATCACGGACATGACGAGGAGTCTCGAAATGGTCGAGACATAAAGATTGATATATTGGAAGCCTATGTTTGGACTTCGGAAAGGTTCCGGATGAAAACAGGATTTTACCGGAACACCGGGGGGTTACCGGAACCCCCCGGAGGGTCAATGGGCCTCGATGGGCCATAAGGGGAGAAGAGGAGGGCCGGCCGCGCGCCTCCCCTCTAGTCCGAATAGGACAAGAGAGGGGGCGCCCCTTTCCTCTTCCCCTCCCCAAACCTAATCCAACTAGGAAGGGGAGTCCTACTCCCGGTGGGAGTAGGACTCCTCCAGCGCCGCCCCCTAGGGCCGGCCGCACCCCCCCTTTGCTCCTTTATATACGGGGGCAGGGGCACCCCATGACACACAAGTTGATCTATGTGATCGTTCCTTGGCGTGTCAGCGGTGCCCCCTCCACCATATTACACCTCGGTCATATCGTCATGGAGCTTAGGCGAAGCCTGCGCGGTGGAGCATCATCATCGTCACCACGCCGTCGTCTTGACGGAACTCATCCCCGACGCTTTGCTGGATCGGAGCCGGGGATCGTCATCGAGCTGAGCGTGTGCAGAACTCGGAGGTGCCGTCGTTCGGTACTTGGATCGGTCGGATCATGAAGGCGTCGACTACATCAACAGCGTTGTTATAACGCTTCCGCTTACGGTCTCACGAGTGCGTGGACATACACTCTCCCCTCTCGTTGCTATGCCATCACCATGGTCTTGCGTGTGCGTAGGAAATTTTTTGAAATTACTACGTTCCCCAACATAAGGGAGCATCCACCAATAGATTCTTGTCACCAGTCATGTGATTTGTACATCCACTATCGAGGACCCACTCATTGGCTTTGGGTTGATCATCCTGCAGATGAATTAGTGCAACTTACGATCTCATATACTTCATCAGTGAAGAATATGATATCAATTTCATTAGATGAATTTCATCGAGCGAAATAACGAGATAAGCGGTATGAGGGCGTGTGAAATGAAAGTTCATTTCTTCATGATTAGCTGCGTCCTTTTCAGCATTTTTGTCGGGCCCCGGCAAATTCTTGAGACGTTAAAGCACGTGCGGAGGCCTGACCTGCGAAGAGATTAGTTCCTTTTCTTCACCACCCACATCTGAAGGGGTGGCAAAGAGTTCATCACTCTGAGCTCCATATGAGAATGGTGGCACAGAGGCCAATCCATTTCGTTTCACATAAGAGGGTTAGGGTAAGCATATGAATAAGCGAGAGAAATTCTTGAGGACTTATGAATATATTGGTTTGAAGAATAATGCACATATTCATAGCCCTTAGCTCTACCTGCGAAGCGAGTTGTTAGCACGATGATAATCATATGAGGACTTTGATCCATGTGAGGAATTTGGTCCGTGTATGAGGACTTGGATCCATATGAAGAATTTGGTCCATATGAAGAGTTTGATCTGGGGTTCCTATTCTTCACAGGTGGTGTCATGAGGACATTCACCAAGACTTTCAAGGCATTTCTTGAAACCCAGATTTTCTTCATAGGGGAGCCGTTCTGCTTAGTGCCAACATATCTAGCAAATACTTCACCATTCTGATTTTTGAACAGTTTATAGTTGGAGTCAAATGACTCATCGGAAGAATGAGGAGATTCACATGTAAAGCAGATAAGTTAGATGGATCAACTGGAGGTCCCTTTGCACCAACCCATGAGGTTTTGGGGTACCGCTCGGCTTCCAATATGTTCCATCAAGATTGAGTTTCCTCTCAAAGGCAATACCCTCTTTCCTAGGATTCTGTTGAGGATCTGCTTTTAAGCACATCACAAAGAGTCGATGCCCTTTGAGGCTTTTGTACATGCTGTCATGTACAATTCCTTCAACTCTGCATCGTCGGTGATACTAGCAATGTCCTCGATGAGGAATTAGTGATAGCAGAGCAGGTGAAGAATTTGTAACAGTTGAAGCATTTGAACATTCGGTGAAGAATTAGCGATTCACGTTCAATGCACTTTAAGCATGGAGGAACAAATTCTTCCTGAGAAGCGCTGATTTGTTGAGCAAGTAATGAATCACGCTCCTTCTGAAGATCTTCATAACTCACTCTTAGCTTCTCAAGATCTTGCTTTCTTTGAAGAAATTCATAAGAAAGTTTCTCATGATCAGACAAGAGAGAGTTATGATGACCTTGAAGCCTGTCAAACCTAGACTAAAGTCTCTGAAGATTTTCAGTCAGGCCTTAGTGCGATCCATTTCTTCACCTAACATATCATCACTTTTACCTAATATGTTTTGAACCTTTTCCAAGGCATGTTGTTGTTTGGTGGCAATACAAACAAGCTTGGTATAGCTAGGTTCAATATCATCATCAGATCCATCATCATCAGATTCATCGTCACTATACTCGGATGAGGAACATTCGGTTACCTTGTCACCCTTTGCCATGAGACATGATGCGAAGATGATGATTCCGGTTCGAAAGTCATCGCTTTGAGAGATTCCTTGAAGTCCTCAAACCAAGGATCATGACGGGTTCGATGACCTTCATAGACATCGGAGATTCGGTCCCAGATAAGCTTCGCATTGCAAATATGCATAATGCGCTGAATTCATCTCTAGATAGGCGAGGAATGATGATATCCTTCGCCATGATGTCAAGTCGAGTGTACTTGCGAATATCATCTGCGTCATTTGTCTTACCTGAATCAAGAAGACCAATTTCAGTGACGGTCCACAGCTCATCGTCCATTGCCATGAGGCGCTTCCTCATCATGGCCTTCCACTTGGGATAATCATGACCGTCAAAGATAGGGCATGTCACTTTCTTCATACTGCGGTCGACATAACTAAAACTCCGGTGTTTAAACCAAAATCACACGTAACAAGGAAGTACCTTGCTCGATACCAATTGAAAGTGCGTTATATCGACTAGAGGGGGTGAATAGGCGATTTTATGAATTCTTCAATGAGGAATTTTCCGGTGAGGAAATTCCTAAGTGAAGAACTACTTGCTGCGGAATAAGTACTCGAAGTAAGCATAAGAGAATGCGGGCATGGTCATCATGATGAAATGAAGACAATCAAAGAGTGCGAGAAAGCGTAAACACGGATAGCACAAGATGAAGACAACCAGATCAAGAATTGAACTGAGGAAATTGAGAAAGTCTTGATCAAAGTCTTCAAACACATATATGAACGAACACTCAACACAAAGAATGAGGAAATGAAAGAGTTGAGGAAATAGAACCAGATTAGGTTGGTGAAGACAATGATTTGGTAGACCAGTTCCAACTGCTGTCTCGGTTATGCGTCCGTTGGGAGCGGCTGAGTATTTAAACTCGAGGACACAGTCCGGACACCCGATCGGCGAGCACGCAGCTCAGACACCAAGTCCTCACCGTATTCTCCTTGAACTAAGGTCACACAGACCTCGTCCCAATCACTCATGGTAAGTCTTGAGCGACTTCCAAACCTTCACAGACTTGGTCACTCGGCGATCCACAATTCCTCTTGGATGCTCTAGACCATGACGCCTAACCGTCTGGAAGAAGCACAGTCTTCAAAGGTAACAAGCGTCGGATCCACGCAGGATCAATCTCTTCATGATGCTTAATCACTTTGGGTTTGTAGGGGTTTGGTTTTGGGTTTTCCTCACTGATGATTTTCGCTCAAAGTCCTCGGAGGATGGGTTGCTCTCAAATGACAAGTGTCAAGTTCTCTCGAGCGCCAACCAGCTAGTGGTTGTAGGGGCGGCTATTTATAGCCTAGGGAGCAGCCCGACATGATAAGACATAAATGCCCTTCAATGATATGACCATTAGGTGGATAAGATATTTTGGGACAGTGGCGCCAGAGACAAGAACGGTCGGAAATTTGACTCTCAAATTCCTCGGGGCTATCATGTTCCTCATCGTAGGCAATCCATTGGCGAATTCCTAACTCCTCGGTCAGAACAAATTCCTCAACACCGTAAGAACTTCGTCTATGTCATCAAGAAATTGATTGAGCTGTATGAGATTTCAAAGGCTTCACTCAAGGGATTGGTAGGTGTAGGATTTTGAGTTGAGCATCACATGGAAATTTTTCCTTAGTATTTCCTCGACCCCTTTAACAAAGACGGTGTTTCCTATGACTCAAGAAAGACAAAACGAAACTACAAAAACAAAAGTCTTCACGCTTCATGTTCCTCAAATGAATACCAAGTCTTCAAGGTCACACCAATTTCTTCACTTTCAAAGTCTTGAGAAAGTCTTCGAATATCAAAGTCTTCAATAAGAACTTCATTTTTAGGGTCGACTTTCTCTCAGAATATCAAACTCCTCATAGACTTATAGACCTGTGTACACTCATAAACACATTAGTCCCTTAACCTATAAGTCTTCAATACACCAAAATCACTAAGGGGCACTAGATGCACTTACACTACCTTATGATACAAGTCATGCCATAGTGGCGGTTTACTACAACGGGCCTTAAGTCGCCTGTGGGCCTTAAGCCCTTTATTGAACCGCCATCTTCATGCTTGATTATAGGCCTCGATCTGGCGAGTCTTCTTTGTGTAACCCGTCCCCTCCTGGGCGGCTTACACAAATAGTTATATCCCCAACAGGAACTATGCAAAAAGATATTAATCTTGGAGCAGGAAATTGACGACTTGAGGTATCAAAATTCCGTCCTCAAGCGCAAACTAAGGAAGAAGCCTACGCCATCAACCAAACCACTACCTTCTACACCAACAAAGGAGACATAATCACATGGGTATGGGCACTCCCCTTGGCAACTGCCAAGCTTGGGGGAGATGCCCCGGTATCGTGTCACCATCACACTCCTATCTTTACCGTTTTTCTTAGTTCGATCCTATTAGTAGTATCTTGATCTAGTAGAATAAAGTTTATGGCATGATCTAGTTTTGAGTTTTGCTTTATGATCTCTCTATGTAATCGAGTCCGTGAGCTATATAATAAAGATTAGTGTTGAGTCAAGGGCTTGATTATTTTGCCATGATCTTGAGTGAATAAAAGAAAAGAAAAAAGAACAAAAAGAAACAAAGAGTTCATATTGATCTTGTCGAGAGTAATGACTTCACATAGAAAGAGTATGATGATTAAAAGTTGTCGGGAGTCGGCAAACATAGCTTTGGTCATCGTTGCAATTAATAGGAAGTAATAAGGAAAGAGAGGTTTCACATATAAATATATTATCATGGACATCTTTTATGATTGGGAGCACTCATTAAAATATGACATGTTAAAGAGTTGATGATTGGACAAGGAAGACAACGTAATGGGTTATGTTTTCTTATATCTGAGATAAAGTATATTGTCATGGATCATCCAACATGTTGGGCTTGCCTTTCCCCCTCATGCTAGCCAAATTCTTAGCACCAAGTAGAGATACTACTTGTGCTTCCAAAAACCCTCAAACCAGTTTTGCCATGAGAGTCCACCATATCTACCTATGGATTGAGTAAGATACTTCAAGTAAGTTGTAAATCGGTGCAAGAAATAAAAATTTCTCTCTAAATATGTATGACTTATTAGTGTGGGAGAAAATAAGCTTTATACGATCTTGTGATGTGGAAGAAATAAAAGCGACAGACTGCATAATAAAGGTTCATATCACAAGGGGCAATATAAAGTGACGTTCTTTCACACTAAGATTTTGTGCATCCAACCATAAAAGGGCATGGCAACCTTTGCTTCCCTCTGCGAAGGGCCTATCTTTTATTATTATCTTCTACCTTATGCAAGAGTCATGGTGATTTTCACCTTTCCTTTTTACATTTTATCCTTTGGCAAGCACAGGGTGTTGGAAAGATCCTATATATATATATATATATATATATATATATATATATATATATATATATATATATATATATATTGGATGTTGGATGTAGGGGAGCATGAGTTATTATTGTTGACATTACCCTTGAGGTAAAAGGTTGGGAGGCGGGACTTTAAGCCCCTATCTTTCTCTGTGTCCGATTAAAACTCCGTAACCACAAGTATCGCGTGAGTGTTGGCAATTATGAAAGACTAAATGATAGTTGAGTATGTGGACTTGCTAGAAAGCTCTGACATAGACTCTTTCTGATGTTATGATAAATTGCAATTGCTTCAATGACCGAGATTATAGTTTGTTAGTTCTCAATAAAGTTTCTGATTCGTACTTTTGCATTGTGAATTGATTATTACTTGAGCATAAGAAATCATATGACAATATCTATATATGTTGCTGTTATGAGAAAAATCATGATGCCGTCATGTCCGTATTTTATTTTATCAACACCTCTACCTCTAAACATGTGGACATATTTATCGTTATCGGCTTCCGCTTGAGGACAAGCGAGGTCTACGCTTGGGGGAGTTGATACGTCCATTTTGCATCATGCTTTTATATCTATATTTATTGCATTATGGGTTGTTATTACACGTTATGTCACAATACTTATGCCTATTCTCTCTTATTTTACAAGGTTTACATAAGGAGGGGGAATGCCGGCAGCTGGAATTCTGGGCTGGAAAAGGAGCAAATAATAGAGACCTATTCTGCACAACTCCAAAAGTCCTGAAACTCCACGAAAGTCATTTTTGGAAATAATAAAAAATATTGAGCAGAAGAAGTACGTCAGAGGGGGGCCCCACCTGGCCACGAGGGTCGGGGCGCCCTACCCCCCCACCCCCCTGGGCGCCCCCTGCCTCATGGGCCCCATGTTGGCCCTCCGGTGGCCATCTTCTGCTATATGAGGTCTTTCGTCGAGGAAAAAAATCAGAAGCAATCTTTCGGGACGAGACTCCGCCGCCACGAGGCGGAACCAATCTAGGGCTCCGGCAGAGCTGTTCTACTGGGACACTTCCTGGAGGGGAAATCATCGCCATCGTCATCACCAACGCTCCTCTCATCGGGAGAGGGCAATCTCCATCAACATCTTCACCAGCACCATCTCCTCTCAAAACCCTAGTTCATCTCTTGTATCCAATTCTTGTCTCCAAGTCCGGGATTGGTACTAGTAGGTTGTTAGTAGTGTTGATTACTCCTCGTAGTTGATGCTAGTTGGTTTATTTGGTGGAAGATCATATGTTCAGATCCTTTATGCATATTAATACCCCTCCGATTATGAACATGAATATGCTTTGTGAGTAGTTACGTTTGTTCCTGAGGACATGGGAGAAGTCTTGCTATTAGTAGTCATGTGAATTTGGTATTCGTTCGATATTTTGATGAGATGTATGTTGTCTAGCCTCTAGTGGTATTATGTGAACGTCGACTACATAACACTTCACCATTATTTGGGCCTAGAGGAATTCATTGGGAAGTAATAAGTAGATGATGGGTTGCTAGAGTGACAGAAGCTTAAACCCTAGTTTATGCATTGCTTCGTAAGGGGCTGATTTGGATCCATATGTTTCATGCTATGGTTAGGTTTACCTTAATACTTTTGTTGTAGTCGCGGATGCTTGCAATAGAGGTTAATCATAAGTGGGATGCTTGTTCAAGTAAGAACATCACCCAAGCACCGGTCCACCCACATATCAAATTATCAAAATACCGAACGCGAATAATATGAACGTGATGAAAACTAGCTTGACGATATTCCCATGTGTCCTCGGGAGCGCTTTTCCTTATATAAGAGTTTGTCCAGGCTTGTCCTTTGCTACAAAAAGGATTGGGCCACCTTGCTGCACTTTATTTACTTTTGTTACTTGTTGCTCGTTACAAATTATCCTATCACAAAACTATCTGTTACCACTTATTTCAGTACTTGCAGAGAATACCTTGCTGAAAACCGCTTGTCATTTCCTTCTGCTCCTCGTTGGGTTCGACACTCTTACTTATCGAAAGGACTACGATAGATCCCCTATACTTGTGGGTCATCAACGCACTAACCGCCACGTGGGACAAGATATGGGCAACCGGCGTCGTCGTATCAACCGAAGCTCTTTTTGACGTCAGCGACTGAGCGGCGCGCGCCGCATTGGACCGTAAGCTCGCGCTTGTGTTAAGGGGGCTAGGTCTGCTTCCGGCCGCGTACGCCACATGCAGGTGTGCAATGGGCGATGGGCCTGCACTTCTGCTGCGTAGGATTTAGACCGCGTCTGACCTCTCTGTTGAGCCTAGGTGGGGCTGCGACGTGTTGATCTCCCGAGGCCGGACATGACCCAGGAAAGTGTGCCCGGCCAGAGGGATCAAGCGTGTCGGGTAATGTGGTGCATCCCTGCAGGGAAGTTGATCTATTCGAATAGTCGTGTCCACGGTAACAGGCGACCCGGAGTTGTACCTTGACCTTATGACAACTAGAACCGGATACTTAATAAAACACACCCTTCCAAGTGCGGATATAACCCGTGATCACTCTCACACAGGCGGCGAGGAAGGATCGCCGGGTAGGATTATGCTATGCGATGATACTTGGTGAACTTATCATCTACTCTCTTCTACATGCTGCAAGATGGAGGCTGCCAGAAGCGTAGTCTTCGACAGGATTAGCTATCCCCCTCTTATTCTGGCATTCTGCAGTTCAGTCCATCGATATTGCCTCTTTACACATATACCCATGCATATGTAGTGTAGATCCTTGCTTGCGAGTACTTTGGATGAATACTCAAGGTTGCCTTTCTCCCTCTTTCCCCTCTTTCCCTTCTACCTGGTTGTCGCAACCAGATGCTGGAGCCCAGGAGCCAGACGCCACCGTCGACGACGACTCCTACTACACCAGAGGTGCCTACTACTACGTGCAGGCCACTGACGACGACCAGGAGTAGTTTAGGAGGATCCCAGGCAGGAGGCATGCGCCTCTTTCGATCTGTATCCCAGTTTGTGCTAGCCTTCTTAAGGCAAACTTGTTTACTTATGTTTGTACTCAGATA
Organism: Aegilops longissima; assembly: GCA_021605205.1. Lineage (NCBI taxonomy): Eukaryota > Viridiplantae > Streptophyta > Magnoliopsida > Poales > Poaceae > Aegilops > Aegilops longissima. The sequence goes on along the minus strand of CM038677.1, from coordinate 250,195,397 downwards.
TTGTTGCTTCCGCTGACTCGTCTATGATCGAGCACTTGTATTCGAGCCCTCGAGGTCCCTGGCTTGTATTATGATGCTTGTATGACTTATTTATGTATTTAGAGTTGTGTTGTGATATCTTCCCGTGAGTCCCTGATCTTGATCATACAAATTTGCGTGCATGATTAGTGTACGATTGAATCGGGGGCCTCACAAGTTGGTATCAGAGCCGACTGCTTGTAGGAATCCCCCTTCCACACTCCTTGGCCGGAGTCGAGTCTAGTCATTGAAAAACTTTTACTAACATGTCTGTGTGGCTTATGGGCCCACGTCGCCATTGGGTGGTAGTAGGATCTTTTATTCCTCGACCTATACTCTGGGACTCTGAGATCTCTTCTATTCGGGTTAAACGATTTTTACTAACTTTGACTCTAGGTTCTCGATATTATTTTCTCCCGGAGAGCCCCTTCAGTCCAGAGGATCGCCAACTACACCAGAAGATTCGGAAGATACTCTCCAGTGTTCACTCGAGACCTTGTTCCCGTTGCTTTTTCAATTCCCTACAACTGTCATCCCTATGGAGGATTACATGCACCTGTCATCTTACTTTCATTTCCAGTTGCTCTTGTTATTACAAGATGCATCGAATTATTCTCCAAACTTTTTAAGAATCCTTGAGCTTACTGCCTTGCAGTTCTTTGCCACATGAATACCCCCTACGGATAATTCCTCACACTTACCGAGTATCCGTTCTTCCCTCGTTGTTCATATGATTCACAAGATACATTGAGAGGTTATCTGATCTTTCGGTAATCCTCTGCCGGCTATTGCTCTGCAATTGTGCTCTTGCATTTTGGTTGCGTTCCTTAAGACCAGCAATATTCATTTACTATCCTTTGTCGCTATCATTTTGAGTCCATTGATTCAACATGTGTGTGAATGCACACAATCATAAGTTATTCCCTGAAAATTATCCTTCCGGCTCAGACGTCATTTTAAATGTGAGCTGGTTCTCAACCAATCCAATTGCCGTCGATTGAACCCTAAGCCTACTCAACTTATCCATCCTTAATCAGAGTGTTTGCCTCTGATCCCTTGATTTGGAAATTATGATTCTTTGCCTTTGAGCTTTGAATTACTCAGTTGTTTCTATAATCTAATGCCTTTGCATTGATTCTTCCTCTGGTTGTGCGCCGATGCAAAAATCAGCTCCAGGGACCGTCCGGTCCTTTGTTGAATTATCATCTGACAGTGTCCTTCATATCCAAAAATCTTGAGAAGTTCTTTCCCTGATACATAATGCCATTGATAAATCTTATTCTCTGTTTTGGCCAACCATGCTCTGCTCTCGAGCTGGTGATGTTTACTATGAAGTTGGTGGTATATGTTCCTAAGATGCCCCGATGGGTTGAACCAACGCCTTCCCTAATCTTTGTGAACCCGAAAGATTTCGCGGGTCATACTTATCTGGTATTGCACCAGGTAAAACTTTCCAGAACTAATGACATTTTCGGAATACGAGAAGTGAATGAAAGGTTATGCATTGGAGAAGTGGGAGTCGACCTTGAACTTGGTGTTCATGCCCATGGATCCGATGTAGATCTTATCATTAAATCTTCTCTTAAATTAATTATTCCTTTGGTATAAGTTCATCTTATATCTGGGATCTGGTCTTTTGCAATCGTGGTTCCGACCATGCTCTCCTTTAAATACCATTTCTCGTGCAAGTTTAAGCACTTGTCTTCTGCAGAGCAATACCCCAGTCCAACCTCTACTTTGATATGTCGTCGAGTATTACCCCCAGTATCTTGAGAATATCAAAGAATTGTGTTGCTCCCTATGAGTCTTCATCTAGTACTGCTTCTCACCGGTTTCAGATTTCCCCCGGGTTCTGGGTTGTCATCAACCGAGAACACCGATATGTGAACCGATTCCGCATTCCGATTCGATAACCCCAAGTAATTTTCATTTCTTATGAGTTTAGTAATCCTTCAAGTCATTCCTGGCCTAATCGACTATATCATTATTGTACTAAATTTCAGCGGTGCTACCTGGTCCTTCTTCCTGGAGCACAAATTTCGACGGTAAGCTAATCTTACATCGATCTTCCTTGTCATATCATTTCTCCTTGAACAGCAAACTGGATTTCGAGTTTGTGTCGTACCCATGGTTGCAGTAACCTTTCACTTCATAATTCGTTTGACTTGATGTCATCGCCGATCGATTACATCTTCATGAAATCTCTCGACAAATGTGTCGTGATAATCATCAGCATTCCGAGCTCTTCCAGGATATCAATTGACTTCATGATGAGAAATACCATCCTTGCCCTTGATGAATTGTGTTATCATCGACCACTTTATTGCCTTACGTTCAACACAAACTTCTTTGTGTTTGGTGTTATACCTTGAGTTCATTGCTATCCAACATTTGTTCTTCTTAACCTTGGAGTATTAACATCTGTTATGTCAAGAATGTCGTGAGAATTTCTCCACCTCTTGAGAATTCTTGATATATTATTACTTCTCGCCATCTTCGTTCATTCCTTGGTCCCTCTCTGTTGTTTCTAACCGGAATACCGACAACTGGACTATGATGTGTGAATTCAAAACTTCTAGCAACCCTATTGTTTGAACTTAATGGTCGATATTTCATTCTTAGACCATTGGTTATTGAATCACCATTCTAACATTGATCAAGCTACCTAAGTCCATATTTCGGGTGCACCTTTCAACCAATGTTTAACTGGGTATGTTTTCCTCGAGCATACCTCATTATATCATTTGATTTGACAATTGTTATCTCTTTGTTCACATGATTGTGGAAATCCATCTTTTTGGAAATCTCGAGGATTGTCGCTGACTCCATCAGCTACCCCCTCATCCTCTCCTTGGTTTAAATGATGAACTCGTGTGTCGGAACTCGCTCCATAGTTCATTTCCCGAGAATCTTACAATGTCGTCTCGTCAATTTGTTTTGCACCTTTTCTTCTCAGGCATCCTGAGTCTGAGATATCCTGACACCAATCAGTTCTGAATCTCAGTCAGATATGATGTCTGGGACATATTTCCAAGAGTTATAACATTGGTCTATATATGACCCGGTAAGGTGATGTCATGCCTAGCACCCCTGGCCGGAGGACCTATTGTTATATTTCCTTTTTAGCAAGGTTAACCATTCTTCCTTGAGGAAATTGTAAGACTTATTATATAAGTTGTTCCTGATGAATCCTTTGAGTATCCAAAGTCCGACTTTGCTTGAATACCATGTCAATGCTATCTCGACGCATGCTTGTGGTACTCCGATCTTCAATAAGAACATCTGGAGCACAATGCTAAATTTTCTGTATCAATTACCCTAACACCGATGTATGGGTAATGTCATGAAATTCCTCTCCCTTTACCTAAAGAGTTTTATATCCTATCATGGATATCATGCTCTGCTTGTCCTTGGGAAGGATATACCCTTGAAAATATGTGTTTAAACACATTTTCCTTTCCATTGTTCTGTTTAATCTGATAACCATATTTTCCTTCCCATTGGTTGGTTTAACGTTTCTTGTGATCTATATGATCTAAGCAGTAATATTCTCCTGCTTATGTAAACACCTCAGTGTACAACTCGGTCAGTAAGACCCTGTTACTATTGTTGATGATATTCCGGTAACCACCGATGGACGAGAACTTTGCCTATTGGTCCGCCTCGTTTCGACAAGAAGGAAAATGGTTCTCTTCGTCACTCACCCTTAGTACTGATGTTGTTGTCGACATAAATGACAGGCTATCCTCTGACATGCCTTGCTTACATGATCACGCAAGACGTCTCCGCCCTTCCTACTTTAAACCCACATGGTGGGCCCATAACCCACAGTTCCACAGGATCGAAACCTGACTCTCCTGTACAACCCTGTTTCTAATGGTTATTCCTCACGCTTGGCTTCATATTTAATTCACGGGCCACCTTCCTAGTGATCTATTCTGGTATCAGACTCAATACTTACTCTCGATGCTCTGAACCCCTTTCTCACTCTGGTTCAGAATTTGAGCAACTATCTATCCGCTTGGAACCTCTTATTGTACCTTCGTACCTTACTCTCGATGTATTTTATAGGTTCAACTCAAGAGTTACTCTTATGCTCATTCATGGGTTAACCCCAGATTGTTTCCCTCATAAGCATTCTGTCGTAGCCGAGCTGCCCCTTACCTATTCGTAAGTACGTTGGAGTTCCCGAAGAAAAGGACGACTTCACCATGATGACCTGAAGCAAATAAATGAAGACGTCAATGTAATGGATCGACCTCTTCGAGAAGAGCAACCAAGACCGAGAAGATTCGTTAGAATTTCGTAACCGGACCTTTCGCCCTTACTCCACCTCTTAAATCTCGGGACGAGATTTCTTGTACTGGAGGAGAATTGTGACGCCCAGATAATTATGCTACAGTAATTCTTTGCTAATGGTGCCACGTCACTTTGATTACTGTTGCTAATCTCGCGTTAGTTCGAGACTGATTCAAATTCAAATTCAAAATCAAGCAAACAATAAAATTTTCAAATATTAAAACTAAGATGTTCGGAGTGAACCAAATATTGCATAGGTAGTTATGGTGGAGAAACCACACCTTTATAAAATGCTTAAATACTATAAGATGAATAAAACAACAGTAAAAACAATTATTTAAATACCTTCTGTAATTAAGAAAATGTCAAACTAATTTATTTGAGGACTAGACTTTTTGTGACTATGGACTAAGTTGAAATACTAATTTAGATGGTACGTGTATATTTTACTAAAACTAAAATTAATAGGAAACAAAACTACAACAGAAAAAGTAATATAAATAAAAAGAAAAAGGCAAAACAGAAAATGAAGCAAAAGAAAAGAAAACAAAGAACCCCCCCTACCCCTGGGCCGCGACCCAGTTGGCCTAGCGACCAGGCCGGCCCACTCCGCGCCCCAGCCTACTAACCCCAGGTCCGCCCGGCTGAAACCCTAACCTCCCACTTCTTCCCCCGATCCCCCACTCTCTCCTCGCGCCCCCTCTTCTCGGTCCCGATCTGGATCCGGGGTAGGCGACCCCGTCACCCCGCTTCTACCTCGCCGACGCCGCTTCCTCGTCGGACCGCCCCACCATCGTCGTCGCCTCCTCATCCTCCTCCCCGCCGGAACCGCCCCAAGCTCGGAGCTGCTCGACCCCAACGCCGGCACCTCCCTCGAACGGCGCCGCCCTCCATCGCCGGCGACACTGCCGCCACCTCCCCGAGACCACTGCCTTCCCCCTGCAGCTCCCCTGTGAGCAACCCCCCCCCCCCCTTGATCACCAGATATCTCCTATTCTTCTCTCTACTGCTTGCACTAGAGTAGTGTAGCATGTTACTGCTTTCGGTTTATCCTATCCTGATGCATAGCCTGTCCTTGCTACTACTGTTGTTACCTTTACCTGCAATCCTAAATGCTTAGTATAGGATGCTAGTATTCCATCAGTGGCCCTACATTCTTGTCCGTCTGCTATGCTATACTATCGGGCCGTGATCACTCGGGAGGTGATCATGGGTATATACTATATACTTTATACATGATACATGTGGTGACTAAAGTCGGGTCGGCTCATAGAGTACCCGTAAGTGATTCACAGATTGGGGGATGAAAGGACAGACTTTCCCGATGGCCCTCTGTGTGGATCTTTGTGGCAGAGCGACAGGGTAGGTTGAGACCACCTAGGAGAGAGGTGGGCCTGGCCCTGGTCGGCATCCGCGGTTATTTCATAATAACACGCTTATCAAGATCTTGGTATTTGATCTGAGTTGGGTCGTTGACCTTATACGCACTAACCGCCACGTGGGACAAGATATGGGCAACCGCGCCGTGGTATCACCAAGCTCTTTTTACGTCGATGGATCGAGCGGCTACCGCCGTATTGGACCGTAAGCTTCGCGCTTGTATTAAGGGGCTAGGTGCGCTTCGATCACGACGCAGTGTGCAGGTGTGCAATGGGCAATGGGCCCAGACCCCTGCGCGCATAGCATTTAGACCGGCGTGCTGACCTCTCTGTTGAGCCTAGGTGGGGTTGCGACGTGTTGATCTCCTGAGGCCGGACATGACCCAGGAAAGTGTGCCCGGCTAGAGGGATCAAGCGTGTCGGGTAATGTGGTGCACCCATGCAGGGAATTTGATCTATTCAAATAGCCGTGTCCACGGTAACAGGCGACCCGGAGTTGTACCTTGACCTTATGACAACTAGAACTGGATACTTAATAAAACACAACCTTCCAAGTGCCAGATATAACTCGGTGATCGCTCTCACATAGGACGACAAGGGGAGGATCGCCGGGTAGGATTATGCTATGCGATGATACTTGGTGAACTTACCATCTACTCTCTTCTACATGCTGCAAGATGGAGGATGCCAGAAGCGTAGTCTTTGACAGGATTAGCTATCCCCCTCTTATTCTGGCATTCTGCAGTTCAGTCCACCGATATTGCCTCTTTACACATATACCCATGCATATGTAGTGTAGATCCTTGCTTGCGAGTACTTTGGATGAGTACTCACGGTTGCCTTTCTCCCTCTTTTCCCTCTTTCCCTTCTACCTGGTTGTCGCAACCAGATGCTGGAACCCAGGAGCCAGACGCCACCGTCGACGATGACTCCTACTACACGGAGGTGCCTACTACTACGTGCGGGCGGCGGCGACCACCAGAGTAGTTTAGGAGGATCCCAGTGAAGGCCTGCGCCTCTTCGATCTGTATCCCAGTTTGTGCTAGCCTTCTTAAGGCAAACTTGTTTACTTATGTCTGTACTCAGATATTGTTGCTTCCGATGACTCGTCTATGATCGAGCACTTGTATTCGAGACCTTGAGGTCCCTGGCTTTTATTATGATGCTTGTATGAATTATTTATGTATTTAGAGTTGTGTTGTGATATCTTCCCGTGAGTCCCTGATCTTGATCATACACGTTTGTGTGCATGATTAGTGTACGATTGAATCGGGGGCGTCACACTCTCCTCTTGCCATGGATGTCGATATTGCCCCCGTTCTTCTCCTCGTTGGTTCTAGTTTTTGTATCTAGCTTTTTAGGGCAATATCTGTTCCATTCTTTGATTTTTGGCCAAATCAGGGCATGAGTAGGACGTAGAAGACTGCTAGAGTAGGTCGATTGAAGGTTTAACTGTGAAAATTTAATTTGGCATCTCCGGTACTAGCGGATCTCTCCGTGGAAGTTGTCAGCCCCGCTGACATCTGCCTCGAGCGGTACTACCGCTGGAGGTGCGGTACTACCACTTATAGCCACCAACTTTAGCTTTTCCTCATTCCACCTTCACTCTTGTGTCTCTCTTTTTCCTTTGTCTTATGCAATTTGCCTCTTTCGTGTTCTTGTGTGTGTGTGTTCCAAGTGGTAGTAGCTCCGGTCATCAAGCTCGTCGCAAGAATCCCACCCGTTCCGGTGGCTCCAAGCGCTATCGTTCATACGAGCGCTTGATGCCGATGTGTCTGCTTCTCTGAGGACAAGGTGCCCAGACCCCTGTTGGGTTTCACCCTCACCGGGAGGCTAATGCTACTCACAAGGAGGCTTTGTGGCCTTTCTCTACCAGGAAGGTGTATGAGACTGGGCATGTCTCGTACGAGCTTTGTCCCTTTCTGGATATCATGCATAGGATCTTCAGGAACACTCTGTTCCCTCGTGTTGGCAATCAAGATATGGTGCATTCCTATCTGGTGGACCTCCTTCTTTTCTGCCAGAAGCAGCAGGGATCTCAGGAGGTGTTAGATGTCTCTCATGTCATGTGGTCAGAACTTCGTTGTGCAATCTTGGAACGCAAGTGCATCATTTATGGCCCCTACCTGATGCAGCTCATTGAGGAGACATGGACGTCTATGTTTCCTAATGAGGAGCTTCTCACTGGAGACCTAGTGTCTCATGATGTTATTCAGCTGAGGCAAAAGGAGAAGTGGGGAATGACTGCTCCTGCTCCTTCAGAGCATGACGCAGTCAGGTCTGACGATATGATGATGATGAGCCAGACTATGAGCCGTCAGAGGAGCCCTCGTGGTCTAAGAAGCTCAAGCAGAAGATGAAGAAGCTATTTTGCCTTCAGGCCAAGGGACAATATAAGGCTCATGTAGCTGCCAAGAAGGCCCATTGTCGTGACAAGGCCATTATGAGGCAGGTTGGCCTCACCGTTTCAGATGGCTCTGAGGCGAGGATCACTGATGAGGAGGCTGTTGGGGAACGTTGCAGAAAATTAAAAAATTTCTACGGTTTCACCAAGATCTATCTATGAGTTCATCTAAGCAACGAGTCAAGGGAGTGAGTTTGCATCTACATACCACTTGTAGATCGCGTCTGGAAGCTTTCGAGGGATGGTGATGATGGAGTCGTGCCGGATCACCGATGACCAAAGTGCTGAGCGGACAGCACCTCCGCGTTCAACACACGTACGGTACGGACGACGTCTCCTCCGTCTTGATCCAGCAAGGAGGAAGGAGAGGTTGAGGAAGATGGCTCCAACAGCAGCACGACGGCGTGATGATGATGGAGTGACAGTTCTCCGGCAGGGCTTCGCCGTAAGCGCCGCGGGGAGGAGAGGTGTTGGGAGGGAGGGCTGCGCCTTCAAGTTGTGTATGCAGCCCTCCCTCACCCCTCTATTTATAGGGAAGGGAGGAAGGGGCCGGCCCCTCTAGATGCATCTAGAGGCGGCGGCGGCTAAGGGAGGGGGCTTGCCCCCAAGCAAGGGGCCCCTTAGGGTTCCCCCTCAACCCTAGGCGCATGGGCCCAAGGGAGGGTGCGCCCAGCCCACCAGGGCTGGCTGCCTCCCACGCAGCCCAGTGGCCCCCCGGGAGGGGTGGCCCCTCCCGGTGGTCCTCCGGAACCTTTCCGGTGGCCCCTACACAATACCGATATGACCCGAAACTTTTCCGATGTCCGTTTGACAACTTCCTGAAGGAAATATGCCCTAGAGGCAATAATAAAGTTATTATTTATTTCCTTATATCATGATAAATGTTTATTATTCATGCTAGAATTGTATTAACCGGAAACATAATACATGTGTGAATACATAAACCTACAGAGTGTCACTAGTATGCCTCTACTTGACTAGCTCGTTAATCAAAGATGGTTATGTTTCCTAACCATGAACAAGGAGTTGTTATTTGATTAACGGGATCACATCATTGGTTGAATGATCTGATTGACATGACCCATTCCATTAGCATAGCACCTGATCGTATAGTTTGTTGCTAGTGCTTTTCTTCATGACTTATACATGTTCCTATGACTATGAGATTATGCAACTCCCGTTTGCCGAGGAACACTTTGGGTGCTACCAAACGTCCACAACGAATCGGGTGATTATAAAGGTACATTACAGGTGTCTCCGAAGGTACATGTTGGGTTGGCATATTTCGAGATTAGGATTTGTCACTCCGATTGTCGGAGAGGTATCTCTGGCCCTCTCGGTAATGCACATCACATAAGCCTTGCAAGCATTGCAACTAAATGTGTTAGTTGTGAGATGATGTATTACGGAACGAGAAAAGAGACTTGCCATGAATTAGATTGAACTAGGTATTGGATACCGACGATCGAATCTCGGGCAAGTAACATACCGATGACAAAGGAACAACGATGTTGTTATGCGGTCGACCGATAAAGATCTTCGTAGAATATGTAGGAGCCAATATGGGCATCCAGGTCCCGCTATTGGTTATTGACCGAGAGGTGTCTCGGTCATGTCTACATAGTTCTCGAACCCGTAGGGTCCGCACGCTTAACGCTTCGATGATGGTTATTATGAGTTTATATGATATTGATGTACCGAAGGTTGTTGAGTCCCGGATGAGATCGGGACATGACGAGGAGTCTCGAAATGGTCGAGACGTAAAGATCGATATATTGGACGACTATATTCGGAGTTCGGAAAGGTTCCGAGTGATTCGGTATTTTTGAGAGTACCGGGTAGTTACGGGAGAAGTAATGGGCCTTGATGGGCTTTAGTGGGAAGAGGAAAAGGCTGCTGCGCCTCCTCCCTCTAGTCCGAATTGACTAGGGAAAGGGGCCGCCACCTTCCTACTCCTCCACTTCCTTCTCCTTCCTCCCCTACATGGAAGGATTCCTAGTTGGACTAGGAAGGGGAATCCTACTCCCGTGGGAGTAGGACTCCCCTGGCGCGCCAAACATAGGGCCGGCCTCCTCCCTCCCTTGCTCCTTTATATACGGGGGCAGGGGGCACCCCATGACACACAAGTTGATCTACGGATCGTTCCTTAGCCGTGTGCGGTGCCCCCTTCCACCAAACTACACCTCGAATATACCGCTGCGGAGCTTAGGCGAAGCCTGCGCCGGTGGAACATCATCATCGCCTGCACGCCGTCGTGTCGATGAAACTCTCCTCAACACTCGGCTGGATCGGAGTTCGAGGGACGTCATCGAGCTGAACGTGTGCAGAACTCGGAGGTGCCGTACGTTCGGTACTTGGATCGGTTGGATCGGGAAGAAGTACGACTACTTCCTCTACGTTGCGTCAACGCTTCCGTTGCTGGTCTACGAGGGTACGTAGACAACACTCTCATCTCGTTGCTATGCATCACCATGATCTTGCGTGATCGTAGGAAAATTTTTGAAATTACTACGTTCCCCAACAGTGGCATCCGAGCCTGGTTTTATGCGTTGATGTCATGTGCACGAGTAGAACACAAGTGAGTTGTGGACGATACAAGTCATACGCCTACCAAAGATGTCATACTTTGGTTCAGCGGTATTGTGAGATGAAGCGGCCGGACCGACATTACGCGTGACGCTTACGCGAGACTGGTTTCACCGCCCGAGCACTCGTTGCTTAAAGGTGACCGGCGGTGTCTGCTCTCTCACTTTAGTTGAATCGAGTGTGGCTCGCCCGGTCCTTGAGAAGGTTAAAACGGAGTCTATTTGACGAAGTATCGTTGTGGTTTTGATGCGTAGTAAGAACGGTTCTTGCTCAGCCCGTAGCAGCCACGTAAAACTTGCAACAACAAAGTAGAGGACGCCTAACTTGTTTTTGCAGGGCATGTTGTGATGTGATATGGTCAAGACGTGATGCTATATTTTATTGTATGAGATGATCATGTTTTGTAACCGAGTTATCGGCAATCGGCGAGGAGCCATATGGTTGTCGCTTATTGTATGAAATGCAACGCCATGTAATTGCTTTACTTTATCACTAAGCGAGGCGATAGTCGAGAAGCAATAGTTGGCGAGACGACAACGATGCTACGATGGAGATCAAGGTGTCGCGCCCGGTGGCGATGGTGATCATGACGGTGCTTGGCGATGGAGATCACAAGCACAAGATGATGATGACCATATCATATCACTTATATTGATTGCATGTGATGTTTATCCTTTATGCATCTTATCTTGCTTTGATTGACGGTAGCATTATAAGATGATCTCTCACTAAAATTATCAAGAAGTGTTCTCCTGAGTATGCACCGCTATGAAAGTTCTTCGTCTTTGAGACACCACGTGATGATCGGGTGTGATAGGCTCTACGTTCAAATACAACGGGTGCAAAACAGTTGCGCACGCGGAATACTCAGGTTATACTTGACGAGCTATGCATATAAGATATGACCTCGGAACACGGAGACCGAAAGGTCGAGCGTGAATCATATAGTAGATATGATCAACATATTGATGTTCACCATTGAAACTACTCCATCTCACGTGATGATCGGACATGGTTTAGTTGATTTGGATCACGTAATCACTTAGATGACTAGAGAGATGTCTATCTAAGTGGGAGTTCTTAAGTAATATGATTAATTGAACTTTAATTTATCATGAACTTAGTCCTGGTAGTATTTTGACAAATTATGTTGTAGATCAATAGCTCGCGTTGTTGCTTCCCTATGTTTTCATATGTGTTCCTAGAGAAAATTGTATTGAAAAATGTTAGTAGCAATGATGCGGATTGGATCCGTGATCTGAGGTTTATCCTCATTGCTGCGCAGAAGAATTATGTCCTTAATGCACAGCTAGGTGACAGACCTATTGCAGGAGCAGATGCAGACGTTATGAACGTTTGGCTAGCTCAATATGAGCGATCTGATGACGTTATGAACGCTTGGCTAGCTCAATATGATAACTACTTGATAGTTTAGTGCACCATGCTTAACGGCTTAGAATCGGGACTTCAAAGACGTTTTGAACGTCATGGACCATATGAGATGTTCCAGAATTGAAGTTAATATTTCAAGCAAATACCGAGTTGAGAGAAATGAAAGTCTCCAACAAGTTCTATAGCTAAAAGATGGAGGAGAATCGCTCAACTAGTGAGCATGTGCTCAGATTGTCCGAGTACTTCAATCGCTTGAATCAAGTGGGAGTTAATCTTCCGATAAGATAGTGATTGACAAATTCTCTAGTCACCATCACTAAGTTAGTAGAACTTCGTGATGAACTATAGTATGCAAGGGATGACGAAAAGATTCTCGAGCTCTTCGCGATGCTAAAATCGTGAAGGTAGAAATCAAGAAAAAAAACATCAAGTGTTGATGGTTGACAAGACCACTAGTCTCAAGGAAAATGGCAAAGGGAAGAAGGGAACTTCAAAAGGAACGGCAAGCAAGTTGTTGCTCGAGTGAAGAAGCCCAAGTCTAGACCTAAGCCCGAGACCGAGTACTTTTGCTGCAATGGAACTGGTCACTTTGGAAGCGAACTACCCCTGAATATTTGGTGGATAAGAAGGATGGCAAAGTGAACAAGGTTATATTTGATATACAGTTATTGATGTGTGCCTTACTAGTGTTTATAGTGGCCCCTGAGTATTTGATACTGTTCGGTTGCTAAGATTAGTAACTCAAACAGGAGTTACGAATAAACAGAGACTAGTTGAAGGGAAGTGACGATGAGTGTTGGAAGTAGTTCCAAGATTGATATGATCATCATCGCACACTCCCTATACTTTCGGGATTAGTGTGGAACCTAAATAAGTGTTATTTGGTGTTGAGCATAAATATGATTTGATCATGTTTATTGCAATACGGTTATTCATTTAAGTAAGAGAATAAATTGTTGTTCTGCTTACATGAATAAAACCTTATATGGTTACACACCCAATGAAAATGGTTCATTGGATCTCGATCATAGTGATACACATATTCATAATATTGAAACCAAAAGATGCAAAGTTAATAATGATAGTGCAACTTATTTGTGGCACTCGCCGTTTAGGTCATATTGGTGTAAAGCGCATGAAGAAAACTCCATGCCGATGGACTTTTGGAATCACTTGATTATGAATCATTTGATGCTTGCGAACCGTGCCTTTTGGGCAAGATGACTAAAACTCCGTTCTCCTAACAATGGAACAAGCTCTTGACTTATTGGGAATAATACATACCGATGTATGCGATCCAATGAGTGTTGATGCTCGTGGCAAGTATCGTTATTTTCTGACCTTCACAAGATGATTTGAGCAGATATGGGTATATCTACTTGATGAAACATAAGTCTGAAAAAGTTGAAAGGTTCAAAGAATTTCAGAGTGAAGTGGAAAATCATCGTAACAAGAAAATAAAGTTTCGCAATCTGATCGTGGAGATGAATATTTGAGTTACGAGTTTGGTCTTCAATGAAAACAATGTGGAATAGTTTCACAGCTCACGCCACCGGAACACCACAACGTTATGGTGTGTCCGAACGTCAGAACCGTACTTTATTATGATATGGTGCGATCTATGATGTATCTTACCGATTTACCACTATCGCTTTGGGGTTATGCATTAGAGACAGCTGCATTCACGCTTAATAGGGCAACCATCTAAATCCGCTGAGATGACACCGTATGAACTATGGTTTAGCAATAAACCTAAGTCGTCGTTTCTTAAAATTTGGAGTTGTGATGCTTATGTGAAAAGGTTTTCACCGATAAGCTCGAACCCAAATCAGAGAAGTGCGTCTTCATAGAATACCCAAAATGAAAATGTTGGGTACACCTTCTATCACAGATCCGAAGGCAAGTTTTTTGCTAAGATGGATCCTTTTCTAGAGAAGAAGTTTCTCTCGAAAGAAGTGAGTGGGAGGAAAGTAGAACTTGATGAGGTAATTGTACCTTCTCCCTTATTGGAAAGTAGTTCATCACAAAAATCAGTTCCAGTGATTCCTACACCAATTAGTGAGGAAGTTAATGATGATGATCATGAAACTTCAGATCAAGTTGCTACCAAACCTCGTAGGTCTTCCAGAGTAAGATCCGCACCAGAGTGGTACGGTAATCCTATTCTAAAAGTCATGTTACTAGACCATGATGAACCTAAAACTATGAGGAAGCGATGATGAGCCCAGATTCCGCTAAATGGTTTGAGACCATGAAATCGAGATGGGATCCATGTATGAGAACAAAGTATGGACTTTGGTTGACTTGCCCGATGATCGGCAAGCCATTGAGAATAAATGGATCTTCAAGAGGAAGACGGACACCGATAGTAGTGTTACTATCTACAAAGCTCGACTTGTCGCAAAAAGGTTTTGACAAGTTCAAGGTGTTGACTACAATGAGATTTTCTCAATTGTAGCGATGCTTAAGTCTGTCTCAATCATGTTAGCAATTGCCACATTTTATGAAATCTGGCAAATGGATGTCAAAACTACATTCTTTAATGGATTTATTAAAAAGAGTTGTATATGATGCAACCAGAAGGTTTTGTCAATCCTAAAGGAGCTAACAAAATGTGCAAGCTCCAAATGATCCATCTATGGACTGGTGCAAGCATCTCGAGTTGGAATAAACGCTTTGATAGTGTGATCAAAGCATATGGTTTTATACAGACTTTTGGAGAAGCCCAGTATTTACAAGAAAGTGAGTGGGAGCACTACAACATTTACGATAAGTATATGTGAATGACATATTGTTGATCGAAATAATGTAGAATTATTCTGCAAAGCATAAAGGAGTATTTGAAAGGAGTTTTTCAAAGAAGGACCTCGGTGAAGCTGCTTACATATTGAACATCAAGATCTATAGAGATAGATCAAAGACGCTTGATAAGTTTTTCAATGAATACATACCTTGACAAGATTTTGAAGTAGTTCAAAATGGAACAGTCAAAGAAAGAGTTCTTGCCTGTGTTACAAGGTGTGAGATTGAGTAAGACTCAAAACCCGACCACGGCAGAAGATAGAAATAGAATGAAAGTCATTCCCTATGCATCAGCCATAGGTTCTATAAAGTATGTCATGTCAGTACGGATCTATTGCATACCCTACCACTAAGATTGGCAAGGAGTGCAATAGAGATCTAGGAGTAGATCAATGGACAGCGGTCAAAATTATCCTTAGTAGAATAAGGATATGTTTCTCGATTATGGAAGTGGAAAAGGTTAGGTAAGTAAAAGGTTACGTCGATGCAAGTTTTAAACACTAATCTAGATGACTCGAGTCTCAATCTAGATACATATTGAAAGTGGGAGCAATTAGCTAGAGTAGCTCCGTGCGAGCATTGTAGACATAGAAATTTGCAAAATACTTACGGCTCGAATGTGATGCACCTGTTGACTAAAATTATCTCACAAGCAAAACATGATCACACCTTAGTACTCTTTGGGTGTTAATCACATAGCGATGTGAACTAGATTATCGACTCTAGTAAACCCTTTGGGTGTTGGTCACATGACGATGTGAACTATGGGTGTTAATCACATATGATGTGAACTATTGATGTTAAATCACATGGCGATGTGAACTAGATTATTGACTCTAGTGCAAGTGGGAGATCAAGGAAATATGCCCTAGAGGCAATAATAAAGTTATTATTTATTTCCTTATATCATGATAAATGTTTATTATTCATGCTAGAATTGTATTAACCGGAAACATAATACATGTGTGAATACATAAACCTACAGAGTGTCACTAGTATGCCTCTACTTGACTAGCTCGTTAATCAAAGATGGTTATGTTTCCTAACCATGAACAAGGAGTTGTTATTTGATTAACGGGATCACATCATTGGTTGAATGATCTGATTGACATGACCCATTCCATTAGCATAGCACCTGATCGTATAGTTTGTTGCTAGTGCTTTTCTTCATGACTTATACATGTTCCTATGACTATGAGATTATGCAACTCCGTTTGCCGAGGAACACTTTGGGTGCTACCAAACGTCACAACGTAATCGGGTGATTATAAAGGTACATTACAGGTGTCTCCGAAGGTACATGTTGGGTTGGCATATTTCGAGATTAGGATTTGTCACTCCGATTGCTCGGAGAGGTATCTCTGGCCCTCTCGGTAATGCACATCACATAAGCCTTGCAAGCATTGCAACTAAATGTGTTAGTTGTGAGATGATGTATTACGGAACGAGAAAAGAGACTTGCCAAGAACGAGATTGAACTAGGTATTGGATACCGACGATCGAATCTCGGGCAAGTAACATACCGATGACAAAGGGAACAACGATGTTGTTATGCGGTCTGACCGATAAAGATCTTCGTAGAATATGTAGGAGCCAATATGGGCATCCAGGTCCCGCTTATTGGTTATTGACCGAGAGGTGTCTCGGTCATGTCTACATAGTTCTCGAACCCGTAGGGTCCGCACGCTTAACGCTTCGATGATGCTTATTATGAGTTTATATGATATTGATGTACCAAGGTTGTTCGAGTCCCGATGAGATCGGGACATGACGAGGAGTCTCGAAATGGTCGAGACGTAAAGATCGATATATTGGACGACTATATTCGGAGTTCGGAAAGGTTCCGAGTGATTCGGTATTTTTCGAGTACCGGGTAGTTACGGAGAAGTAATGGGCCTTGATGGGCTTTAGTGGGAAGAGGAAAAGGCTGCTGCGCCCCCCCCTCTAGTCCGAATTGACTAGGGAAAGGGGCCGCCACCTTCCTACTCCTCCACTTCCTTCTCCCTTCCTCCCCTACATGGAAGGATTCCTAGTTGGACTAGGAAAGGGAATCCTACTCCCGGTGGGAGTAGGACTCCCCTGGCGCGCCAACATAGGGCCGCCTCCTCCTCCCTTGCTCCTTTATATACGGGCAGGGGGCACCCCATGACACACAAGTTGATCTACGGATCGTTCCTTAGCCGTGTGCGGTGCCCCTTCCACCAAACTACACCTCGAATATACCGCTGCGGAGCTTAGGCGAAGCCCTGCGCCGTGGAACATCATCATCGCCACCACGCCGTCGTCTCGACGAAACTCTCCTCAACACTCGGCTGGATCGGAGTTCGAGGGACGTCATCGAGCTGAACGTGTGCAGAACTCGGAGGTGCCGTCGCTCGGTACTTGATCGGTTGGATCGGGAAGAAGTACGACTACTTCCTCTACGCTGCGTCAACGCTTCGTTGCTGGTCTACGAGGGTACGAGACAACACTCTCATCTCGTTGCTATGCATCACCATGATCTTGCGTGATCGTAGGAAAATTTTTGAAATTACTACGTTCCCCAACACTTCCCATATATAGATCTTTACCTCCGGACCCTTCCGGAACTCCTCGTGACGTCCGGGATCTCATCCGGACTCAACAACATTCGTAATCACATACAAGTCTTCCTAATAACCCTAGCATCACCGAACCTTATGTGTAGACCCTACGGGTTCGGAGACATGCGAACATGACCGAGACGCTCTCAGGTCAATAACCAATAGCGGGATCTGGATACCCATGTTGGCTCCCACATGCTCCTCGATGATGTCATCGGATGAACCACAATGTCGAGGATTCAAGCAACCCCGTATACTATTCCCTTTGTCAGACGGTATGTTACTTGCACGAGACTCGATCGTCGGTATCCCAATACCTCGTTCAGTCTCGTTACCGGCAAGTCACTTTATTCGTACCGTAATCATGATCCCGTGACCAGACACTTGATCACTTTGAGCTCATTATGATGATGCACTACCGAGTGGGCCCAGTGATACCTCTCCGTCATACGGAGTGACAAATCCCTGTCTCGATCCGTGTCAACCCAATAGACACTTTCGGAGATACCTGTAGTGCACCTTTATAGTCACCCGATTACGCCAGTGACGCTTTGGTACTCCCAAAGCACTCCTACGGTATCCGGAGTTACACGATCTCATGGTCTAAGGAAGAGATACTTGACATTGGAAAAGCTCTAGCAAAACGAACTACACGATCTTGTGCTATGCTTAGGATTGGGTCTTGTCCATCACGTCATTCTCCTAATGACGTGATCCCGTTGTCAATGACATCGATGTCCATAGTCGAAACCATGACTATCTCACAACCAATGAGCTAGTCAACTAGAGGCTCACTAGGGACGATTGTGGTCTATGTATTCACACGTGTATCACGATTTCCGGATAATACAGCTTATAGCATGAATAAAAGACAATTATCATGAACAAGGAAATATAATAATAATGCTTTTATTATTGCCTCTAGGGCATATTTCCAACAGTCTCCCACTTGCACTAGAGTTAATAATCTAGTTACATTGTGATGAATCGAACACCCATAGAGTTCGTGTTGATCATGTTTTGCCCATGGAAGAGGTTTAGTCAACGGATCTGCGACATTTAGATCCGTATGCACTTTACAAATTTCTATGTCTCCATCTTGAACATTTTCACGGATGGAGTTGAAGCGACGCTTGATGTGCTCGGTCTTCTTGTGAAACCTGGCTCCTTGGCAAGTGCAATAGCTCCAAAGTTGTCACGAAGAGTTTGATCGGCCCCGACGCATTGGGTATGACTCCTAGGTCGGTGATGAACTCCTTCACCCAAATTGCTTCATGTGCTGCCTCCGAGGCTGCCATGTACTCCGCTTCACATGTAGATCCCGCCACGACGCTCTTCTTGCAGCTGCACCAGCCATCGCTCCACCATTCAACATATACACGTATCCGGTTTGTGACTTAGAGTCATCCAGATCGTGTCGAAGCTAGCGTCGACGTAACCCTTTACGACGAGCTCTTCGTCACCTCCATAAACGAGAAACATGTCCTTTGTCCTTTTCGGTACTTCAGGATATTCTTGACCGCTGTCCAAAGGTTCCTTGCGGGATTACTTTGGTACCTTCCTACCAAACTTACGGCAAGATTTACATCAGGTCCGGTACACAAGATGGCATACATAATAGATCCTATGGCTGAAGCATAGGGATGACACTCATCTCTTCTTTATCTTTTGCGTGGTCGGGCATTGAGCCGAGCTCAATCTCACACCTTGCAATATAGGTAAGAACCCTTCTTGACTGATCCATTTTGAACTTCTTCAAAATCTTATCAAGGTATGTGCTTTGTGAAAGACCTATGAGGCGCCTCGATCTATCTCTATAGATCTTGATGCCTAATATATAAGCAGCTTCTCCAAGGTCCTTCATTGAAAAACACTTATTCAAGTAGGCCTTAATGCTGTCCAAGAATTCTATATCATTTCCCATCAAAAGTATGTCATCTACATATAATATGAGAAATGCTACAGAGCTCCCACTCACTTTCTTGTAAACGCAGGCTTCTCCATAAGTCCAAGATAAACCCAAACGCTTTGATCATCTCATCAAAGCGAATGTTCCAACTCCGAGATGCTTGCACCAGCCCATAAATGGATCGCTGGAGCTTGCATACTTTGTCAAGATTCTTAGGATCGACAAAACCCTCCGGCTGCATCATATACAGCTCTTCCTTAAGATAACCGTTAAGGACGCTGTTTTGACGTCCATCTGCCATATCTCATAATCATAGTATGCGGCAATTGCTAACATGATTCGGACGGACTTAAGCTTCGCTACGGGAGAGAAAGTCTCATCGTAGTCAATCCCTTGAACTTGCCAATAACCCTTAGCGACAAGTCGAGTTTTATAGATGGTGATATTACCATCCGCGTCCGTCTTCTTCTTAAAGATCCATTTGTTTTCTATCGCTCGCCGATCATCGGGAAAGTCACCAAAGTCCATACTTTGTTTTCATACATGGATTCTATCTCGGATTTCATGGCTTCTAGCCATTTGTTGGAATCTGGGCCCGCCATCGCTTCTTCATAGTTCAAGGTTCACCGTTGTCTAACAACATGATTTCCGTGACAGGGTTGCCGTACCACTGCAGTGCGGAACGTGTCCTTGTGGACCTCACGGGTTCAAGAGCAACTTGATCCGTAGTACCTTGATCATCATCATTATTTTCCTCTTCGGTTGGTGTAGGCATCACAGAACATTTTCCGAGCTGCACTACTATTCCGCTCAAGAGGTAGTACTTCATCGAGTTCTACTTTCCTCCCACTTACTTCTTTCGAGAGAAACTCTTTTCCGTAAAGGATCCGTTCTTGGCAACAAAGATCTTGCCCTCGGATCTTAAGTAGAAGGTATACCTTATGGTTTCCTTAGGGTATCCTATGAAGACGCATTTTCCGACTTGGGTTCGAGCTTTTCAGGTTGAAGTTTCTTGACATAAGCATCGCATCCCCAAACTTTTAGAAACGACGACAGGTTTCTTCCCAAACCATAATTCATACGGTGTCGCCTCAACGGATTTAGACGGTGCCCTATTTAAAGTGAATGTCGCTGTCTCTAGAGCGATCCCCAAAATGATAGCGGTAAATTGGTAAGAGACATCATAGATCGCACCATATCCAATAGAGTGCGATTCTGACGCTCGGACACACCGTTATGCTTTGGTGTTCCAGGCCGCGTGAGTTGTGAAACGATTCCACATTTTCTTAAGTGTGTACCAAATTCGTGACTTAAATATTCTCCTCCACGATCCGATCGTAAGAATTTTATCTTTCGGTCACGTTGATTCTCTACTTCATTCTGAAATTCTTTGAACTTTTCAAAGGTCTCAGACTTGTGTTTCATTAAGTAGACATACCCATATCTACTCAAGTCATCTGTGAGAGTGAGAACATAACAATATCCTCCGCGAGCCTCAACGCTCATTGGACCGCACACATCGGTATGTATGATTTCCAACAAGTTGGTTGCTCGCTCCATTGTTCCGGAGAACGGAGTCTTGGTCATTTTGCCCATGAGGCATGGTTCGCATGTGTCAAATGATTCATAATCGAGAGACTCTAAAATTCCATCAGCATGGAGCTTCTTCATGCGCTTGACACCAATGTGACCAAGGCAGCAGTGCCACAAGTATGTGGGACTATCGTTATCAACTTTAGATCTTTTGGTATTCACGCTATGAATATGTGTAACACTACGCTCGAGATTCATTAAGAATAAACCATTGACCATCGGAGCATGACCATAAAACATGTCTCTCATATAAATAGAACAACCATTATTCTCGGATTTAAATGAGTAGCCATCTCGTATCAAACGAGATCCAGATACAATGTTCATGCTCAAACTTGGCACCAAATAACAATTATTAAGGTTCAAAACTAATCCCGTAGGTAAATGAAGAGGTAGCGTGCGACGGCGATCACATCAACTCGAACCATTCCCGACGCGCGATCGTCACCTCGTCCCCTTCGCCAGCCTCCGCTTATTCCGCAGCTCCTGCTGTGAGTTACAAATATGAGCAACGGCACCGTATCAAATACCCAGGAGTTACTACGAGTAATGGTAAGGTACACATCAATTACATGTATATCAAATATACCTTTGGTGTTGCCGCCTTCTTATCCGCTAAGTATTTGGGGCAGTTCCGCTTCGGTGGACCCTTCCCTTGCAATAAAAGCACTCAGTCTCGTGCTTGGGTCCATTCTTTGACTTCTTCCGGCAACTTGCTTACGGGCGCGGCAACCTCCTTGCCGTCCTTCTTGAAGTTCTTCTTGCCCTTGCCCTTCTTGAACTTAGTGGTCTTATTGACCATCAACACTTGATGTTCTTTCTTGATTTCAACCTCTGCGACTTCAACATAGAGAATACTTCAGAATGGTCTTTACCATCCCCTGCATATTGTAGTTCATCACAAAGCTCTTGTAGCTTGGTGGGAGCGATCAAGGATTCTGTCAATGACCGCCTCATCGGGGAGGTTAATATTCAGTGGGTCATACGGTTGTGCAACCTGCACATCTTGAGTATGTGCTCACCGATGAACTATATTCCTCCATCTTACAACTATAGAACTTGTCGGAGATGTCATATCTCTCGACCGGGCGTGAGCTTGGAAAACTAGTTTCAGCTCCTCGAACATCTCAAATGCTCCGTGATGCTCAAAACGCTTTTGGAGCCCGGTTCTAAGTCAGTAAAGCATGCCGCATCGAATGAGGGAGTAATCATCAAGACGAGACTGCCAAGCATTCATAATGTCTTGGTTCTCTAGGACGGGAGCGTCACCTAGCGGTCCTTCTAGGACATATTGTTTCCTGGCAGCTATGAGGATGATCCTCAAGTTCCGGACCCAGTCCGTATAGTTGCTGCCGTCATCTTTCAGCTTGGTTTTCTAGGAACGCGTTGAAGTTCAAGTTGACATGAGCGTTGGCCATTTGATCTACAAGACATATTATGCAAAAGTTTTAGACTAAGTTCATGATAATTAAGTTCATATAATCAAATTATTTAAATGAACTCCCACTCAGATTAGACATCCCTCTAGTCATCTAAGTGTTACACGATCCGAGTCGACTAGGCCGTGTCCGATCATCACGTGAGACGGACTAGTCATCGTCGGTGAACATTCTCATGTTGATCGTATCTTCCATACGACTCGTGTTCGACCTTTCGGTCTCCGTGTTCCGAGGCCATGTCTGTACATGCTAGGCTCATCAAGTTAACCCTAAGTGTTTTGCGTGTGTAAATCTGTCTTACACCCGTTGTATGTGAACGTAAGAATCCATCACACCCGATCATCACGTGGTGCTTAGAAGCGACGAACTTTAGCAACGGTGCACGCTTAGGGAGAACACTTCTTGAAATTGTTGTAAGGATCATCTTATTTACTACCGTCGTTCTAAGTAAACAAGATGCATAAACATAATAAACATCTCATGCAATTATATAGTAGTGACATGATATGGCCAATATCATATAGCTCCATTGATCTCCATCTTCGGGGCTCCATGATCATCTTGTCACCGCATGACACCATGATCTCCATCATCATGATCTCCATCATTGTGCCTCCATGAAGTTGTCACGCCAACGACTACTTCTACTTCTATGGCTAACGCGTTTAGCAATAAAGTAAAGTAATTTACATGGCGTTCTTCAATGACACGCAGGTCATACAAAAATAAAGACAACTCCTATGGCTCCTGCCGGTTGTCATACTCATCGACATGCAAGTCGTGATTTCTATTACAAGAACATGATCTCATACATCACAATATGTCATTCATCATTCATCACAACTTGGCCATATCACATCACATGACAATTGCTGCAAAAACAAGTTAGACGTCCTCTAATTGTTGTTGCATCTTTTACGTGGCTGCAATTGGGTTCCAGCAAGAACGTTTTCTTACCTACAAATAACCACAGCGTGATTTTGTCAACTTCTATTTACCCTTCATAAGGACCCTTTTCATCGAATCCGCTCCAACTAAAGTGGGAGAGACAGACACCCGCTAGCCACCTTATGCAACTAGTGCATGTTAGTCGGTGGAACCGGTCTCACGTAAGCGTACGTGTAAGGTTGGTCCGGGCCGCTTCATCCCACAATACCGCGGAAGCAAGATAAGACTAGTAGCGGCAAGCAAGTTGACAAGATCTACGCCCACAACAAAATTGTGTTCTACTCGTGCAATAGAGAACTACGCATAGACCTAGCTCATGATGCCACTGTTGGGGAACGTTGCAGAAAATTAAAAATTTTCTACAGTTTCACCAAGATCTATCTATGAGTTCATCTAAGCAACGAGTCAAGGGAGTGAGTTTGCATCTACATACCACTTGTAGATCGCGTGCGGAAGCTTTCGAGGGGATGGTGATGATGGAGTCGTACCCGGATCACCGATGACCAAAGTGCTGAACGGACAGCACCTCCGCGTTCAACACACGTACGGTACGGACGACGTCTCCTCCGTCTTGATCCAGCAAGGAGGAAGGAGAGGTTGAGGAAGATGGCTCCAACAGCAGCACGACGGCGTGATGATGATGGAGTGACAGCCCTCCGGCAGGGCTTCCAAGCGCACGCGGAGGAGGAGAGGTGTTGGGAGGGAGGGCTGCGCCTTCAAGTTGTGTATGCAGCCCTCCCTCACCCCTCTATTTATAGGGAAGGGAGGAAGGGGCGGCCTCTAGATGCATCTAGAGGGGGCGGCGGTTAAGGGGGGGGGCTTGCCCCCAAGCAAGGCGCCCCTTAGGGTTCCCCTCAACCCTAGGCGCATGGGCCCAAGGGAGGGTGCGCCCAGCCCACCAGGGGCTGGCTGCCTCCCACGCAGCCCAGTGGCCCCCGGGAGGGTGGCCCCTCCCGTGGTCCTCCGGAACCTTCCGGTGGCCCCTACACAATACCGATATGACCCAAACTTTTCCTGTCCGCTTGACAACTTCCCATATATAAATCTTTACCTCCGGACCCTTCCGAACTCCTCGTGACGTCCGGGATCTCATCCGGACTCAACAACATTCGTAATCACATACAAGTCTTCCTAATAACCCTAGCATCACCGAACCTTATGTGTAGACCCTACGGGTTCGGAGACATGCGAACATGACCGAGATGCTCTCGGTCAATAACCAATAGCGGATCTGGATACCCATGTTGGCTCCTACATGCTCCTCGATGATGTCATCGGATGAACCACGATGTCGAGGATTCAAGCAACCCGTATACTATTCCCTTTGTCATACGGTATGTTACTTGCCCGAGACTCGATCGTCGGTATCCCAATACCTCGCTCAGTCTCGTTACGGCAAGTCACTTTACTCGCATCAGAATGCATGATACCGTGACCGACACTTGATCACTTTGAGCTCATTATGATGATGCACTACCGAGTGGGCCCAAGGATACCTCTCCGTCATACGGAGTGACAAATCCTCGCCTCGATCCGTGTCAACCCAATGAGACACTTTCGGAGATACCGTAGTGCACCTTTATAGTCACCCGCTTACGTTGTGACGCTTGGTACTCCCAAAGCACTCCTACGGTATCCGGGAGTTACACGATCTCATGGTCTAAGGAAGAGATACTTGACATTGGAAAAGCTCTAGCAAAACGAACTACACGATCTTGTGCTATGCTTAGGATTGGGTCTTGTCCATCTCGTCATTCTCCTAATGACGTGATCCCGTTGTCAATGACATCCGATGTCCATAGTCGAAAACCATGACTATCTCACAACCAACGAGCTAGTCAACTAGAGGCTCACTAGGGACGTATTGTGGTCTATGTATTCACACGTGTATCACGATTTCCGGATAATACAGTTATAGCATGAATAAAAGACAATTATCATGAACAAGGAAATATAATAATAATGCTTTTATTATTGCCTCTAGGGCATATTTCCAACAGAGGCTTGGGTCCGTGTGCACTGCCCGTGGACCGATTCTGATGATGGAACTGGTGGACCTACACCTGCCGCAGAGGAGTCTGACGAGGAGGAGGAGCATGACTGGTGATGTCCTGGAGTGTTGCTACCACCGTCTTGCTTAGGAGTCCTCTCTACCCTTTTGGTGTCTCTATGCCTGATACGTCTCCAACGTATCTATAATTTTTATTGTTCCATGCTATTATATTATCTGTTTTGGATGTTTATATGCATTAATATGCTATTTTATATTATTTTTGGGACTAACTTATTAACCCAGAGCCCAGTGCTAGTTTCTGTTTTTTCCTTGTTTTTGAGTTTTACAGAAAAGGAATATCAAACGGAGTCCAAGCGGAATAAAACTTTACGATAGATTTTCTTGGACTAGAAGACACACGTAGGACTTGGAGAGGAAGGCAGAAGAGTCCCGAGGCGACCACAAGGGTGCAGGGTGCGCCCCCTGCCTTGTGGGCCCCTCGGAGCTCCTCCAACCCTAATTTTTGGCCTATAAATTCAGAAATATTCCCAAACCACCAGAAGCATCCACAAAAATATTTTGCCGCCGCAATAACCTTCTGTACCCGTGAGATCCCATCTTGGGACCTTTTCCGGCACACTGCCGGAGGGGGATTCTTGCACGGAGGGCTTCTACATCAACCCTATTGCCCTTTCGATGAAGCATGAGTAGCTTACCTTAGACCTACGGGTTCATAGCTAGTAGCTAGATGGCTTCTTCTCTCTCTTTGATCCTCAATACCACGTTCTCCTCGATGTTCTTGGATATCCATCCGATGTAATCTTCTTTTGTGGTGTGTTTGTCGAGATCCGATGAATTGTGGATTTATGATCAGATTATCTATGAATATTATTTGAATCTTCTCTAAATTCTTAGGTGCATGATTTGATATCTTTGTAGTTTTCTTCGAATTATCGGTTTGGTTTTGCCAACTAGATTGGTATTTCTTGCAATGGAGAGGTACTTAGTTTTGGGTTCAATCTTGCGGTGTCCTCACCCAGTGACAAAGTAGGGGTAGCGAGGCACGTATTTGTATTGTTGCCATCAAGGGTAAAAAGATGGGGTTTTCATCATATTGCTTGAGTTTATCCCTCTACATCATGTCATCTTACTTAAGGCGTTACTCCGTTCTTATGAACTTAATACTCTAGATGCATGCTGGATAGCGGTTGATGTGTGGAGTAATAGTAGTAGATGCAGAATCGTTTCGGTCTACTTGACACGACGTGATGCCTATATGCATAATCATTGTCTTGGATATCGTCATAACTTTGCGCTTTTCTATCAATTGCTCGACAGTAATTTGTTCACCCAGCGTATTATTTTCCTTCAAGAGAGAAGCCTCTAGTGAAACCTATGGCCCCCTGGTCTATTTTCCATCTTATATTTTTAGATCTATAAACCAAAAAACCCAAAAATATCTTGCTGCATTTTTTTTTATTTTTTTTTTACATTTTAGTAATCTTTTATATCTATCTCTATCAGATCTCACCTTTGCAAGTGACCGTGAAGGGATTGACAACCCCTTTATCGCGTTGGGTGCAAGTGTTTGATTGTTTGTGCAGGTGCATAGATTGGAGACTTGCTTGTATCTGCTACTGGATTGATACCTTGGTTCTTAACAGAGGGAAAATACTTATCTCTACTTTGCTGCATCACTCTTTCCTCTTCAAGGGAAAAAGCAAGGCAAGCTCAAGAAGTAGCAATGCCAAAGGGGGAGAGAGTGTAGGGATTTGCAGTGTGTCGTGAGTCGAGTGTGTTTCTCTTTTTGTCATTGATTTCCTCGCTCGAACTCTTTTGTTTGCTTTGGTTTGTGTTTGTCCCGTGTGTTCGAGACCATATGGTGTGAGACATATGAGCTATCCTATATCTATCTATCTATGTCAAGTACTTTATGTTACTAATTACTTGTGAGATATATCTTATGCTTGTGCTCTTATTCATATGCTCACATAGTATCACTTGCCTGCCTTCATTTTACTATATTTATGCAAGTATGGTTTGGTCTATAAAATATAGGGGGAGTGTGGATCCTATATGTGTGTATTTTGCATTCCAAAAGCATATCTAAAATAGTGCACACATCTAGGGGAGCATGTCTATATTTTGTAGATTGTGGGGTTGCACACCTCTTTTTGATGTATCCTTTGTGCAAATCCCATGTTGTCATCAATTCACCAAAAAAGGGGAGATTGTTAGGGCATATTTCTCCCTAAGTGGTTTTGGTGATTGATGACAATGTGTTTGCAGACTAATCGTGTGCATTGAGCATTTCAGACTATCAAGCATATGGCACAAGACGATTTGTGCCCTTGGAGTTTCAAGTGAAGACGGTTTTCTTTTCTTTGGTTCTTTTTGATGGTTTTGAGTCGTAGCGAAAACTGTACTATCAAGAGGGGGTCCGCTTCAGAAAGGTTCGGGTGGAATCAACATGTACACACTCATATTGCACCCATCGCCCCTTTCCGATTCATTGGAGTTGTCCTTCGTTTGTGCCGAAGAAGGGGAGAAGAGCTGCAAGCGGCAGTACCGCCTATAGGCGGTAGTATCACTGTTACTCCCGCTCGTACTACCGCTCATAGTTGGGGCCTCGACTTTTTCGTGTCAAGTTTTACGGTAGTACCCCCGGGTCTCTATCGTGCTACCTGTTCGCACCTAGGAAGCTGGCGGTTGTAGCAGCCGGAGTCGAAGCGGTAGTACCGCTTGTAGGCGGTAGTACCACCCCTACCACCGCGGCTACCACCGCCCGTTCCTCTGCTTTCTCCCCTGCTCTTCTAAATCCACTTCTCATCTTACAAGGAGCGGTAGTACCGCGCCTGGAGCGGTAGTACCGCTTGCTTACGGGCTGAGAGGTGCATAACGGTTAGATTTGTGCCCCACTATAAAAGGGGGGTCTTCTTCCCCAAGAAGACTTACCTCTTCCTCCCCCAAACCCCATTGTTGCTCCAAAACTCATTTTCGCCCGATCTCTCTTCCTAGCCAATCAAACTTGTTGACTTTCTTGGGATTGGTTGAGAAGGCCCGGATCTACACTTCCACGAAGAGAAATTTGATTCCTCGCAATAATCCCTTGCGGATCTTGTTACTCTTGGGTGTTTGAGCACCCTAGACGGTTGAGGTCACCTCGGAGCCACATTCCATTTTGGTGAAGCTCCGTGGTGTTTTGGGAGCCTCCAATCAAGTTGTGGAGATTGCCCCAACCTCGTTTGTAAAGATTCGGTCGCCGCCTTCAAGGGCAGCACTAGTGGAATCGCGACATCTCGCATTGTGTGAGGGGGTGAAGAGAATACGATGGCCCTAGTGGCTTCCTGGGAGCATTGTGCCTCCACACCGCTCCAACGGAGACGTACTTCCCCTCAAAGGGAAGGAACTTCGATAACACATCCTCGTCTTCACCGCCTCCACTTGTGGTTATCTCTTACCTCTACTTTGTGCAAGTTTTACTTGTGGTGTATCCTTTGCTTGCACTTGTTGTTGTTGTTGTTGTTGTTGTTGTTGTTGTTGTTGTTGTTGTTGTTGTTGTTGTTGTTGTTGTTGTTGTTGTTAGCATCATATAGGTAGCTCGCCTAGTTGCACATCTAGACAACCTATTTGTTGCTAAACTTAATTTGTGCCGTTGTAAAGGTTATGACTGATTCGGCGGTAGAGCAGACAGATCGCAAACGTATGAAACAGTTTGACCATTGCAACAAGGTGTTTGTTGCAAACCAAGCGAGCACAACATAGTGCTTGTGCCAAAGTTTTTTTTACATGCTTGTGCCAAAGGCTGGCTGACTTGGTAATAGATCGGTCGACTGTCTCAGTGTCATCCAAGGTCAAGGCGGCGGCCGATCGATCTAATCTTTAGGCGGTGTTGGTATGCCAAGACCGCCGAAAGTTTCGCCGGTCATTACATACCGCTTCGATTCGACCAGCGAACCGCTCGATTGATCCCCACGTCTTCTTCCTTTCCCCTCGTCTTCGATTCAGATCCGCGTCTTCTTCTTCCTCCCCCGCCATGACCGCCAGAACCCATGGTCATCCCTAGGTCGCCCCGCTTGTCGGCCACCACGCATACTGGTCGTCCTCTCCCCCCATGCTCGACGGCTACTAGAGATGGCGGTTGTAACAAAAACACCATGCGAAAAATAACACCGCTGTCGCCATGGCTATGGTTGCGCTCCATTGTAGGTGGTTGTATCAATTTTCGGTGCGGTCGTAGCAAACGCCGACAATGGTTGCAAAAAAAAGATGAGTCGCCACCGCCGCCGCCGATGCCAAATATCGTCTTCGTAAATGCGCCGCCGATGCTCGTTCGTTGTAGCACTCGTTGCAACATCCTCGCTCACCGGTTCCAACAAAATCAAGCCTTGGTTCCAGCAAAAATCGTCTCGCCGCCGAGCCAGCGGACATCGCCGTCTTTGCCCATTGCAACTCGCCACGCCGCCGGTTGTAGCAAAATGAAATGCTGATTGTAGCAAAAATCGCGACGCCATGTGCGATGTAGGAAAATGCGACACCGGTGGTAGCATAATATGATGTCGGTTGTAGCAAATTGCGATGCCGGATGAAACACGTAGCAAAAAATACGATGCGAGGTTGTTGCTCGGTGCGGCGCCGCCCATGGTCACCTTGCTCGCCGTTCATGGTCGTAATTCCCCGACACCGTTTGCAAACTCCTCCAACAAAAAGCGGATGTAGCTCCTTCGCCACCGGTTGCGCTCTTGCGTCGGGTTGCGCTCTGGCATGGTGGTAGTAGCCGCATCGGCGAGAGGGGTTAGGGGAGTATGAAGGAGGCCGCCGCATGAAGTCAGGGAGGAAAACGGGTGAAATCCATCGCAGAGGGAGGAAGACGAAGAAAGCAATATATACGAGATGGAAATTGTGTGGACGAGGGGTGTTGTGGCTTGCGGATAAGCACTGGTGCATGTGGGGACCCACGGATGCATGCGCGTGTGCAGGAAAGAGGTGCGAGTGCGCGAGACAGCCAGCGCGGACCGGCCGAAAGTTCGGCCAGCAGACCGATCGTAAACGTTTCCCTAATCTTTACGCGGCCGACTCGTAGTGCCCAACTGGAAAACGCTCTGTCCCATCACAAAAAGAAAGGAAAAAAAACTGGAAAACGATCTAAAGTCGTCTAAACCCCCTGGAAGGAGGGAGGAAATCCCTAATAACCCCCGGTCGCCTTTCCACGGCGAAAGGCATCCCGGCGGCGATGGCGGCGGCTGCGGCAAGGTCCGGATCCCGGCGCTTGTTCTCCATATCCGCCCTGGTGCCACCGAAGACGCCGACCCCTCCCCCGAAGGCAGACCCCTTCGCCAGCCTCTTCGTCCCCGGTTTGATTCTTTCTTCCCCCTCCCCTTCTCCGTTTTCCATTATTTCCCCGTAACCACTCCCAGCTTTCCTCGCGTCTAGAGATGTACACTTTACTAACATGGGAGTGATCTTGCGGGATTATCACAAATTGGCTAGGGTCAGGTAGCTGTCGTTTTGGCTGGGCAGTTCTCTAGTGAGGGCTTGATTATATAAGCTGGCGTCTCGGACATTGGACAAGTTTTTGGTAGCATGTTCACAAAGCTTACATATTGAGTTGTGCTGCTGCAGCATTGCTTATTCAAGCCCTGCATTATTTTATGGATTCGGACTGCATTATGATTACCCTTTTTATTCAGTTTATACAGATCTAATCGTTTGAAAAAACATACAGAGGGTACCATGGAGTAGTTGCAAATCATAGACATGACTTATGTTGAGTAACCCGAGCATATACATGTTCTGGCATTGTTCATGTGATGCGAACTAATCGCACAACTGGTTCTTATAAACTAGTTAGCGGGAGAGTTGTAAAAGGGTATCAAGTGTACCACCATAGGAAATGAACTCTGTTCTGCATCCATGGATAACTAACTATGAACCATATGATTAAATTGTCTGATTTTTCTGGAAGAGTTAGACCTTGTGAAAGATACTCCATACCTTGCTTAGATGGTACATAAAGATGGACCTATACACGAATCCGACCATTTGTTCAATTCAGTCTCACGCCAGACCGCGTCCTGGTAAACTCTATGGGTCTTCTGTTTATCCGTGACAAAGCCTACAGCAGAGCGCTCTGATGTTAGATGAGTATCTTTCTCTTGGAATCATAAAAATTCTGTATGATCATGGAACGGAAGCTGACCACTCCTCTGAGATCCTATCATTCAACTGTTTGAGCTGAGACTACATATTGAAACTGAAAGATCGGTTGAATCAATGATGGACTAGCAGAACAGCGGCCCAGTTTGCAGGATGCACAATCCTGATTCTAACTACAATAGCAATCCCAATACTCCACTTTCTCTTCATGCACCTCTATTCCA
This sequence comes from Aegilops longissima, assembly GCA_021605205.1. NCBI lineage: Eukaryota > Viridiplantae > Streptophyta > Magnoliopsida > Poales > Poaceae > Aegilops > Aegilops longissima. Next base: position 250,163,673 of record CM038677.1, on the reverse strand, counting down.
TCTTTGGTTTCTTCTGCTTCTCACTGTCAACTTAATTATTTTCATTTAACATACCATCACCAGCAGCGAAGGTGGTGATCGACTAAGCATCAGAAACTAGACCAATGATGTTGCCCACTAGCAAATACCAAATAAGTGAGCAGTTCATGAGGAGATTGTGAAATTAAACCCAAATATTCAGTTATCTTAACTTGAGGCTGAAACTTCTCCAGTCTTGGTTCTTGCTTGATCCTACATGTGCACACAAGAAACTTTATAACATGAAAACCAGAAAATACTTTAGAAAGTACTCCCTCCGTCCCATAATATAAGAACGTTTTTGCAAGCTTGTTAACTTGAAAAACGTTCTTATATTATGGGACGGAGGAAGTACCAATTAAAGCCAGTGTAGTTATATAGACACTCTTGTGAGTACCATTTAAAGATATTGCAGTAACAGTGCATACTTAAAATTTATCATAAGTTGTAATTAAATGCGTTAAATGTATTTCATCATATAGTTCCGCTTTCTATTTTGTGTCTTTTATTACACTTAGAAGTTTATGTTTGTTGCCCCTGTTTGAGTTGTTTCCTTTCATGTTGAACCTTCTGCTGTACGTAACGTCTGGATTATCACAGTATTAACAATGATTTATAGGGTTAAGCAAGCGAACAACAGCTGATGGACTTAGGGGAGCTTTTGCAAAGTCTGGTGAAGTTGTGCATGGTATATTTTTCTTATACATTTAAACATTCATTCTTCACATGCTTGTATTCGTGAATGGTTCTGACATAATTGAGGACTAAAGTACAGCAAACAGATATAGCAAAGCACCGTAATTTATGTCTTGAGTTCGTGCAATACTATTCAATTTTACCAGAAGAACTATTGCACGAATATAATGCAGTCAGGATTTTGTTGTTTTCTGCTAACACCTTTTAGCTATAACTAATCCATAGTATAATGGCACATTCTGCCATTACCATGTGTCTATCCATAATTTATGCCTTAGATTCATGTAATTTTTTCAATTTGCCACAAGAATCATTAAGAATAGCTTCCATACACTTGTTTAGCGAATCTTCCTTGAAAATATTTGACAATTGCAATAGTACAAGTATGAGTTTTCTACCCTTGATCAAATCAGCTAGAATGAAAAGGTAACCGTAAAACTCTAGAAGCAAAATTAGAAGGCAAATATAAAGCTTGCCCTGTTTGCCTTCTGTACCAAACTAATGGTAGATGGATATTACGTATTATTGCTCTGCCTGTTCTATCCTTCAGTTAAGTTGGGTCTGTCAATGTGAATTGCTCCCTGTTTCCATTCAAAAGGTGTTAAATAACTATTTGACTTTTCTGTTCTTTGTTGTTAAATCTGGACTGACAGTTGTTTCAATATCGTGCAGGTTCTCTTTTGGCAAACCTTCCAGCATCATCTGTAAAAAATTCAAGGTGGTATATGATCAATGCAAACCGTTCAGGTCCTTTGACAGTGCGTAAAGAATACCGCAAAGTACTTCCTTCTTTCATAAGGCCATCTGCATCTTTCTCCACACAAGCTTCAGAAAAAAGACCAAAACAGGTTTGTTAGCTAGTTCTGTTCCCCAATCTAATTTATCGAATACTGGTTTCTTGTGTATTTTCCTTCTTGTGATGACCGTTGGTAGGTTTCAGCAGTGACTGACAGTGTTGTCAATTGTTTGAACATGCTACTATAAATTATGTGTTGGCTGTGGAATATAGGAAACTATTAACCATGTCATTGTCCCCTCGTTACCATCTGCAGTAGCGACTAATGATCAGTTGTGCATACACATGCATAAGCTTTACTAGTTTCATTTCATGTTCATAAGATTAAATGCTGTTGGGATCAGTGCATCAGGAAGCTGCTGCATCGTTATTGATCAAGGCATATGCATTAACACCTATAATGTGCTTTCGAACTATTTTTGTAGAATAGATTGTTAGGAGTTGCTCAAAGGCTATGAGAATGGACCGATGTTGCATATACTGAAAAGGTTCTGTTTCATTGTTCATATCAGTATAGGTAATTGCTAGGTGCTTAATCGTCTTTCCGATAAAGCATCTTGATGTTGTGATATCAGATAACAAGCTCCTCCTTTACCTACACAAGATTTCTTGATAAGGCATGAATTATTGATCTAATAGGGAAAACTAATTATGTTAGTTATAGACTACAGTTTATCTGAAACTCTAGAATCTTGTCTATTCTCTTCGTTTATTCATTGACAACAGTTTGCCGCAAAAGGGCTGAGTACTGTGTATTTACTCTCCCCTCAACAATATTAATCACCTAACACCTGCATTTTCAGTTTTTGAGGCCCATTGTTCATGCATTTCTTCGTCTACACTTTAAATTTAAAGTAAACTTTATATGTTTCTGTTAGTTGTTTCCTTTTTCCTATTTCGTGAACATATTTTTCTTATGGTGCATGCCACCATGGGTCATTTTTTTATTGCTTATAGAAGACTGCCACCTTTATCCTCAGGAGAGAACAGACTTGACGACTGTTGAAGATCCCTTTAATGCCCCTACCTACAATATACCTGAGAAGCCAGTGACATTTGTCGAGGGCGCCTCTTACAGTGTTGTAATACTTGCTGGGCTTGGAGTTGCTGCATTGGCTGGATACTCTGTTTTCAAAGAGCTTATATTTGAACCAAAAGAGTATGTATTTTTTGTTTTTCTGATTGAACTTAAGATGCCAAATAGCGCAATTAGTAAGAAACATGATAATACATATGGCCATATGGGCATGTTTACTGCCAAAATTTGGAGTCCCCATCACTACAATAAAATATGAAAATGTTTTTAATGATGAATCTAACGACACAAATTTGGTATTGTATAAACTTGGTCAAACATGGACAACTTTGACTTTTGACAAAACTAGTACACCTTATATTTTGAAACAGAGGGAGTATCAGATACGCAAGATAATAAGTAAATCAAGCAGGATTATCAAGTATGCGACGACTGATAACCTGCTAAACAAAATCTCCACTGCCAAGTTATTTACTTGGTCAGCTTCAGAGAGAAGCTGAGTAGCAGGAGCAGACCAGGTTAATAAGTACTCCAAGATATGCCAACAACAAAGTTGGTTATGAAAGAGCACTTAGTTTGCTGCAAGTTTGGACTATCTACCGTCAAGTATATCAACCAAGCAATGGGGTTGGCACAAAGTACAAACCAATGGAAGAAATAGCATACACGTGTCAGCAATAAATATACTAAGAGAAAACCATCGTATTGTAAATGTTGATATTTTATGCATAGTCTAGGTCAAACATATATGTGTTTGACTTTCACAAAATTGATGCACCTTGTCTTCTGAAACGGAGGGAGTAAGAAGTTTTGTATTTTTTATCGCCTCTGTTTTTTTTCGTATCACAGGGTATTTGTTGTTTCTTTATGCCTAAGCATGCCTCTGTAGTTTACGCCATTCTTATTTCTGGAAAATGCCTGTGTTATTCCCTTGCAATGTGAATGGGAAATTGCCTAATGTTGCTACCATTCTACAGGTACAAGATTTTTGGGAAAGCTCTAGCAAGAGTTCAGAGTGATAGCCAGGTTTGTGGCTGTTCGTGTTATTTCTATTGTCCCCTGGCATATTTGTTGTTCCTCTCTTAGTATACTTGGTCTCTCGCATGTTTGTCAGGTTACAGCCAAAATTGGTTACCCTATAACTGGTTATGGTACGGAATCCAGAAACCGTGCAGCTCGGCAGCGCATCCAAAATAGGGTTTGGACAGATGAGGATGGTGTTGAACATGTGGAGGTAGCATAAATTCCTGTCTCTAGTCTCTACAGCTGTGCGTTCTTTAATTATGCAGCTTACTTGCACATCAAGATAATGGTAGCTAAGTGAATGAAAATGGACAAGTTTACCATGAGGGACTGCAACAGTTAGGGTGACACTTATTCTCTGACAGTTCGTTAGCAGCATATGGCAATGAGCCAATGACTTCCCTTGGCCAGGAGCAAGCTTGCAAATGACAACATAGGGAGCGGAACAGAGATGAGAGCAAACAATGATTTTTTCTTCTTCTAAAATCAGTATGGAGTCATGATTAACGATAATACTTACTACTCCCTCTGTCCCATAATATAAGAGCGTTTTTGACACTACACTAGTGTTAAAAATGCTCTTATATTATGGGATGGAGGGAGTAGTAAAGAGAGTTTTAGTATGTAGTGTAGCCTGTCAAGTTTATATGCTTTCAGATGCTCTACTAATTGGCTAAGCAAGGGACACTAGGATGGCATTGATGTGAATTCACGTAGTAATTTACATAGTTGTAGCAGCAAGTCTTTGAAGTTGGCTGATCAGTTGAAATTCACATGCATCATTTCAGGTAGGCTTTCATATCCGAGGGCCGCATGGAGCTGGAAAGGTGTTTGCGGAGATGTTCAAAGATAGCTCCGATAGGACATGGAAGTTCACGTTTCTTCTCGTCGAGATTACGTCACCGCGGCCCGCACAAATCATGTTAGAATCTTACCTACCAGCATAAGGAAGCAAGAGACAACAACATCAGCCAGCAGTGGCACATCTATGCGACACTTCATTTTACATCTCATCTCCAATGGCCTGCAATCTCATGTTCAATACCCGTCCTCGGATTAAAGAAGTTGTGAATTTTGAACTTCCCCGAAAGCATAAGTAGGAGGAAGATGAACCATCAGAGCTGCTGACCATCTCTAGTATCTTAGACATGGTGTACAGTGCAAGGACCTTGATGTTGTTGCTTTGTTTAGCTGAAAGGCGTGCAGGCACATGTATACACCCTTCTTTCCCGGTGCTCCTCAAACATGGGAGGGAGCAAGTGATCCTTCATCTATCGAGTTTTGGCCCCATTTCAGGCAGTTTTAATGATGCACATGGATTTCGTGCAAGCCTCCAATGATGTCCAAATAGCAATAATATCTGGTTACATTACGACTCTCAAGCCTGGGGTTCCAGGCATCTACTGTATGAAGTGGTCTTCAATACAAGTGTGCATGTTTCTTTAGCATTGCTATAAAATTCAGTTAAAGCCTAGAGACGGTAAAAGTACAGCTCAATAGTCAAACTACGGCATTATTTATTTATTTTGCGGGGGAAACTACGGCAATAAACGAAAGTATTTCCTCCACTGGAACGACGATCAATTTGAGTTCTATACTATTCGCGTGATGCTTAACGATGGTCCTTTGCACCCCTTTGCGGGTGTCAAAGGGGAAACGATAATATGCCTTGCCTGGAGAAGGAGATCACGAAACTTGTTTTCTTGCCCTCTGATGGAGAAAATTACATCTGCAGTAATTGAACTTGTCTGTAGGGTTCAGTTTGGTCAATGTATTCCCGAAACATAAAGTTACGGTCACTGGGCTTGCTGAACTGGGTCAGCGTACGGTAATTCGTACAGTTTGGGCTCGTATTTTGCACACGTGGACGTATTTGATCCAAAAAACGGTTTGACCGGCCACCTGGACAGGACACCTCGTCCATCTCATAAAGAAGCGAGTGGCCACGGCGCAGTTTTTGTGGTGAGAGAAAATGTTTATGAGATCATTGGATATTTGCAGTCTGCAATTTTCAAGATTACAGGTCTATTACAGTATATATTTGTGGACATCAACACTTTAAAATATAGAGCTGCAAAATTGAACTTAAATAGCACCATTTGCACCACGTAATTCACATCATTTACAGTATGGATTTGATAGTTCAACGCTGACAAAAACTAAACTTAATAGCAGCATTCACACATTTTCAGTACATCAATGAACAATCAGCACCATTTCTTCAGTTGGACAGTGAATTAAATAAGAAAGTTCAGAGCTTCCTAACATTTAGAAAATTCAGAGCTTCCTGTAACATTTGGACACTGACAAAAACTGAACATGAAAATGAACAGAGCTTCATAACACACAAATGAACCGAGTTGACAAAAACTGAACATGAACAGAGCTTCATAACACATAAATGGTTCAAAAGAGTACTGAACTGAAAGTTGAAAGTAAGGTTCACAGTTTAACATCCAGAAACAAGTTCCTAAGTGAACAAATTGCAAAATACTTAATCCATTACATGAAATGGTCATTCAAGACCTGAATTCATCAAACATGTTAACTTTCCTGGGCTTCTTTGCTGCAGCTGATGCTTTCTTCTCTTCTAAAGCCCTCTTATTTGCTTCAGCTGCTGCTTTCTTCTCTTCTAAAGCCCTCTTCTTTGCTTCAGCTGCTGCTTTCTTCTCTTCTAAAGCCCTCTTCTTTGCTTCCTGTAGTGCCTCTTTCTTTGCTACAGCTGCAACCTTCTTTGCTTCAGCTTCTGCCTCTCTCTTTTTCTTTGCCTCTGCCTTGAGTGATTCTTTTTCAAGTGCTTTTTTAGCCCTTTGTGCTTCTTTCTTGGCAAGGGCTTCACCTGCTTTTTGCAAAGCAGCTGCTTCTCTTTGTTCCAGGATTTCAGCACACCTCTGTTCATGCAAAATTTCATTGGCATGCTGCTTGGCCTCCCTCATCACTTCAACTCTAGTTGTAAGACTACCTAGTCTTGTTGCAGTGCTGGTTCCTGCAGATGGCATTGCTGCTCTAGCTTCTTTGAGGAAAGAACTTTCAGGCAATGGTCCTGGCATCTTCCTTTTATTTTGTTTAGGAGCCTGCAGTAATTTTCTTACAAGTTAGGTACACCAACTGGTTATAACCTGCACATAAAGATGTAAATTCATTGAACATACCTCATTTCTCATGATTTCCATCATTGAATGTGGATGAAGAACTCCAATAAGAGGCATGTCATGTTCCTGTGTGACAACAGGCTCCTCACTTCCCACTTCTTGACCTCTTGCCGTTTGCTATAATGCCTACTTGATAGTTGTGACTTGATTTTGTCAATCATGCTAATAGTTGGCAAGTCCCTAGCCTCTAAGATATACCGCAAGTACATCACAATAACAAACATGTTCCTCAATTGCATGTATTACACAAACACAAGTTTATGAATATACCACATATAACAAACATGTTACTGAATTATATGTACAAGAGGTAGTACTAACACTTACTTATTGAAAACCTCACAGTTGTTGTTTAACAAAATGTCACATTTGGGCAAATCGGTTTGGAAAGCTCTAACCCAAGTGTTAGGTCTCTTCTCTGCCAGCCAAGCATGAGCATCACTGTCAAGTAGCCTCATTTCTTCCATGTATTGTTCATATTGATCAGTTGTGGTGCTCCTAGCTATCTTCCATAACTGATTTTTAGGACATCTCCTCTGAATTGTTCTCTGAAATTCTGCCAAAGGTGCCTAACAAAGAATCTATGCTCTGAGTCATGGAAATGCTCTTCCACGACATTTATTAGGCCCTGCAAGTTAAGTAAGTAAGTAAGCAAGTAAGCAAGTAAGCAAGTTAAAAAACAAGTAAGCTAGTTATTAGGCCCTGCCTTTTGTTTATCTAACATGACAGTCCATGGTGCAGTGTTTTGAATTCCAAGATCTTGCTTCAATGTTCTCAGGAACCAGCTCCAGGTGTTAGTGTCTTCAACATCTACAATGCTAAATGCCACAGGATAAATACAATCATTAGGGTCCATGCCCATCATGATGAAGCACACCTCCATATTTAGTTTTCAAATGGCATCCATCAAGACAAATAATGGGCCTACACCCTGCAAGGAATCCTCTTTTGCAAGCATCAAAACTAAAGTAGCATCTGCTAAACCTAGAATCACCGTCTAACTGAATAAAAAATGTGCTGCCAGGATTGGATCTTCTAACTTCATTTGCATAATCCCAGAGCATGTTGTAATGTGCCTCCTCATCTCCATGGATAATTTTCATTGCAATTCTCCTAGCCCTGCTTAGTTTACTGCAAGAAGCTGCCATATTCCAATCCTTTTGAACTAACCTGCCAAAATTTCTCAAATTCATGCCCTGATCTGCCCTGAAGTACTCCAAATATTAAATCGCAAGAAATGGAAGTAAATGCTTTAACCTTACATTTCTTGGAACATTTGTGCTCACTGTTATACCTCTTGATGACCATGCAATTAGTTCTGCTATCGTAGCTACACCAGATGTTCCATGGGCAGTGAGCTTGACACTTTGCGTAAATTCTTTTCCGTCATTGACCGGCATTTTAATGTCAAATCTGTTTTTGCAACTGTAAGCTCTTCTGCTTCCCTAAACAACTCAGAGACCGGAAGACTTGCCCAATCTGAAATTCTGGATCATGCAAATCTACTTTTCTAAATCCTTTGAATTTATATTTTGCACCGCTTCATCATCGAATCTGGTAGCTGCAGTTCCTCTTCATCTGAATCTTGTATAGGATCAGCCTTTGCTCTAATGTTTACATCAGCAGGCTCTTCAACTGTGTCCTCTTTGAGATCATCATCTAAATCACTCACATCATAGTAACTATCTCGCAATATCATCAACAAACTCCGACCCTCTTCACCGCCATTACCTTCAACATCAGAAAGTTCTCCATCATTTTCCTCTTCAAACTCATCTGCAAAATCAGAGACCTCCTGAGGAACATCCTCTTCGGCTTGCTCCTCCTCTGCAAACTCCTCTTCTTGTACTACTGGTTCTTGCTCCTCCATTGCAAAATCCTTCGCGGCTTTATGCTCATCTGCATTTGTTTGTTCTACTAGTTGTTGTGCAAGTGTTTCTTCCATTGCTTGCTCTGCACCATGTCCAAAGGTGTCATGACTTACAAACTGACATTGGCTTTTTTCATATGCTTCCTCCTTAATCTGCTTCTCCAATGCTTCCTTATTCATCTGCTGTTTTTGCTTGTCCGGAGCTTCCTCCTTGATGGTCTGAATTGGTTTCATAGGACTAACAATAGTGGGCGGATCTGCTACAAGAAACTGGACAACATCATCCCAGTCAAATTGTCCGAAACTGTCATCATGATCAAGATACATCTGCAGATACTTGTGTCCAAATGTCACATGTGCCCTCATGTTCAAACAATTGTCATTGCAAGTTATCTTCACAAGGCCTCCTTCGTTCATTGGTTTCCCAGGCATACAGTAATACATATGCAGTCTTCCCTGAACTTCATATCCCAATTGTTCTACTAAATCTTCCAACTTATCCACAGTCAGTGCATCTCCGTCAACATAAGCATACCATATGCTTTTTCCGTTCACATGTGCACGATTTTTACCAACTCCAAGGAAATAACCATCGAAATTGATGCAAAGACTGAAATTTGATGCATAGTCGATTGTTTCTGCACATGAACAGAACAGTATTAATGCCCAGGTAAACAACAAAAATCACTAGCAGAAGAAAAGCTGTAATATCAACAATCTAAAAGGAAATACGAGTGCGCACCATCTAAATCGTGAGATTAACGACTTTCAGAGAGAAGGGTGGTGGTGGTGGGGGGGGGAGGGGTTACAGATGGTTTCAGATATGGTTTCAGGTTTCAGATGCTTACCGTAGACAGGGGGCGGGTCTCTCTTCGCTCGGCGACGAGGCGCCATGGTTCAGCTCGCTTCGTCGGCGAACCCGCGGGCCGCCGTCGCTCCGTCGGCGTATGGCTCCGTCGGCGGTGACGAAACCCTAGCCGATCACCTCCCACGATTGCCTCACCTTCCTTTCCTTAGCCTTGGAGACGGCGATGTGAATTCTCGGGAGAAGCCGAGCCGTCCCGAACGGGCAGGGGGGAATATGCAAAACTGCTTCATAGTCGCTCGCTCCAGGTGGCCGGTCAAACCGTTTTTTGGATCAAATACGTCCACGTGTGCAAAATACGAGCCCAAACTGTACGAGTTACCGTACGCTGACCCGATTCAGCAAGCCCAGTGACCGTAATTTTATGTTTCGTGAATACAGTGACCAAACTGAACCCTACAGACAAGTTCAGTTACTGTAGATGTAATTTTCTCGTTTGTGCGGCGTGTACACCACAGCAACTAATACTACTACTACATGACAATCCCATGACCAAAATGCATTCGCGTACTGCCGCGAGATGAGATTCTAATCTGGTCATCTGTGGAAATGCGCCGAAATCGATCGTGATTTACGGACCACGACGTGATTGTTCCCTTGGTTGAAACCAAACTCGATCGGAATCGCCATGGCGGAACTGCCAAACTCAAAGTACAGCCTGCCGCCATGTTCCTCGTGAGGTACATCATCAGGTCCAAACCAGGCGTGCAGCCAGCCTCCGCACAGCCGCCTCCAACAAGGCCAGAATTCCCTCGCACTCGGCGACGATGGCCTTGTCCAGCCCGCTCCGTATGACGGGCGCGAAGAAGAGCCAGGACGCGGTCCCCGTCACGAACGCCAGCGTGGCCGCCGTCGCCGCCGAGCGCGGCGGCCGCCATGCGCCGCCCCGCCGCACCCACCACCGCTCGGCCACCACGCAGGCGCCGTGGAGGACGAAGAACGCGGTCACCTCCCCCGTGCCGGCCTCTAGCGTGATGTAGTAGAACATCACCTCGTGCATGAGGCCCGACACGAGGAACGTGGCGAGCACGCCGGCGGAGTAGCCGAGGCGGGTGCGCACGGGGCGGTACACGCTCGGCCGGAGCGCCCCGGGGACCATGAGGTTCCACCGCCGGCCCCAGAAGTCGCGGAGCGACGAGGCGAGGTACGGCCGGTCGAACTGCGGCTCCAGCTCCGCGCCTAGCAGCGTCCGGGCGAACGCCGCGGCGGACGCCAGGAAGAGCTCGAGCATCAGGTACACGTGCGCGCCGTCGAACGCGACCACGGCGTACGCCGGCATCCTCGCCCGGAGGCCACGGAGCGAGACGAGCGCGGCGAAGAGGGCCGCCTTGGCCGCGTAGGACAGCAGGAACCCGGGAGGGAGGGACCGCGATGTCTGCGCCCTGTCCCGGACATTGATGGGGAGCGCGGCGCAGGCGGCGAAGCGCACGGCTGGGAGCGCCGGGTGGAGCGGGCCGTGGCCGGCGGCGAGGAGGAGGAGCTTGAAGCCGCAGAGCCAGACGAGGAAGAAGGCGGAGATGGTGCGGAGGTGGATGGAGGAGAAGGTGAAGGGGAGTACCGGGAGGAGGAGGAGCACCGGGAGGAGCGCGGCGAGGCGGGGGAGGCCGGGGCCCAAGCGCGAGGCGGCGAGGCGCGCGTAGGCCATGGCCGCGGCCACGGCGGCCGAGACCAGTGCAAGGCTGGCTAGCTCGGACGCCATCCCGCGCTCGATGAGCACAGCCGCTGCTGACCTGCTGAGATCTGGATGGACTGCAACGTCAAAACGATGATCCAATGAAGGTGTAATGCCAAACCAATGATCTGAAGAAGGATTAAGGAAAGGCGAACGCTTTGGTGTGGGATGCTTATGTATAGTCTGCCTAGAGAGGTAAGTTGCCAGAAAATTGAATTGGACACGTCCAGGCAGTGGCCGGCTGCTCGTTAGCGGTTTAGAGTGGCCTACTTATCTATAATACATAAAAAGTTGGTCCCAATTCTTTTAACATGCAAGGTGTCCACCTCAATGTCCCACTAAACAATGCATCATGTTATTTCTTTTGACATGCAACTTATTCACCTCATCAATCCTGCCACGTCACATTTGTTTTGATTATAAAAAAATGTCGCATTTGTTTTTGCTCCATTGAAATCGTGTGAGTCAGTTTTTGTTTTTTCAGCACGTAGCCTTTAGTGGTCATTGAAGCGAACCGTCATTTGCACTTTCACCTTGAGTAACCGATGAGTCAATAACCGAGAAATATTGGTGACAAACTGACAATCAAAATCACACCGCTCCAGTATCTCTGCAAGTCACGCCCGATGGAAGGCAGCTCCGGCAAGGTTTAGCGCAGGACCGTCGCCGCCTCTTTCCCTTGCCGCCGACGGACTGGGACGGTGCTTCTCTATTGCCGTCTATCAGCGTGCGTGCATCATCCCTTTCTACCCCTCTGTATCCTGGCGTCCGGGCTAGATCACGCCGCTCCGGTTTCCCTGCACCCCGTGCTTGGTAAGGAACCCCAGCCAGCGCAGGACCGCTGTCGCCTCCTGCTGCTACCACCGACCGACACGGCCGGCCGGCCGTCGTCGGACGTGCAGCCCCACTCCCCCCGTATCCAGGTGTGTCGGCCAGATCCGCCAATGGGAGATGCATCACACGCGTTGGAACCACGCCGCTACTCTACAGACTAGAAGCGCCCAACCTCGGCCACCTCCAAGTACGAGGACTCCCGGTCCGCGTTGACGGCACCGCCTCCAGCTCCTGCAGATAAGATTCTCCCTTTAGTTATGTTTTTGTTATCTTTTCATTCGTTTTGCTGATTTGAGTATTCTGGCTCTGATCTGATTCTGAGGTGGTGATGCCTTAGTGGTAATAGGATGATATTATGATTTTATTTTCTCAATCCACAATTCCACATCAAGAAGATTTCTCTGTTGATTGTAACATTGTGTTTTAAAGTATGCTATGAGAAGTTTTTTCGTTGGTCTTACAGAGGAACTTTACCTTTGAATATAGCTGGCAGCTTCATTCGGCTCATTGAATGTTCTACGAATATTTATCTTCAAGCCTTGAATTTGTAAAACTTAAAACTTTCCTCTCCTTCCAGGATATATATATGCAGATTCATGTCAACAGTCAACACCCATGTTATGCCCTTTGTGTCTCATGAATACCAGTCTACCAGTTTAACACCAGCAAGATAAAAAATGTTTCGGGTAAGTTTGGATTTACAGTTTTCTCTTTTATAGATTGGTCATTTGCATTCTCAGATTTAGTGTACTTTTTTCTCTGCATTTCCTTGGCATCTTCCATACGCAAACTTTTTTTGCAATGTATGCTGATGGAAGCAACCCGCCGCAACATAACACCTATCCTCGGGATTACACGAGGACTGTGTTAGATAATAACGAGAATAAACGAGACAAAGAGACACGGATTTTTATGTGGAAACCCTTGCGGGAGAAAACCACGGACGCACGAAGGCGCAATCACTACGAGGAGTATTACAAGTACGAGACGACAGACCGTTTGAAGTGCGACTACATGGGGTATATAAGAGGGCAATACATGAGAGTCCTTGGAGGACAAGTAAACGAGTTGTACTCGTACGCGTCGACGTCAACACAAAGGCCCACACCGTTTGTACTACGTCTAGTCCAACACGATACTAGAATTTAGATCATAATTTAACAATCTCCACCTTGATCCAAATTCCCTCCAGTAGTCGAAGAAAGTGAATAACTCCATCCAAATCAGCTTAAACACCTTGTGCATCAAAGTCCATAGGACTAGTGAGAAATACCAACTAAGCCTGAGCAAAGCTCAAACTTATTGGTCGGAACTGGCTTTGTCATCATATCAGCAGGATTATCATGAATACTTATCTTGCATACCTTCAAATCACCTTCAGCAACAACATCTCGAATATAGTGATATCTGACATCAATGTGCTTTGTTCTCTCATGATACATTGGATTCTTTGTAAGATATATAGCACTTTGACTGTCACTAAATACGGTAGGGCAAGATGAGTCTCCACAAAGCTCGGTGTACAAACCTCTCAACCAGATAGCTTCTTTGCATGCCTCGAAATAGCCATATACTCGGCATCGAGAGTGGAACAAGCCACAATAGATCGCAAAGTTGCTCTCCAACTCACAAAGACAACCACCAATAGTGAAAACATAACTTGTGAGTGATCTTCTCTTATCCAAATCACCAAAGAAAATCAGAATCAACAAAACCAACAAGTCCATTTCAGTTTTCCTAAACTTTAAATAAGCATTAGAAGTACCACGCAGTATCTGAAAATCCACCGAACTGCTTTCCAATGCTCTTTTCCGGATTAGCCATGTATCTCGACAACACTCAATGCATATGATAAGTCATGACGAGAACAAACCATGGCATACATAAGTGAACCAACTGCACTTGAATAGGGAACTCTAGACATGTACTCAATATCGCATCGACTTAGGACATAAAGCTGATGACAATTTGAAGTGTGCAGCTAACGGAGTACTCACCGCTTGGCATTATGCATATTAAAACGACGAAAAACTTTATCAATATATCCTTCCGACTTAGATATACTTTTCCGACGGTCTATCTCGGATATTTCCATGCCAAGAATTTTCTTTGCTGCACCCAAATCCTTCATCTCAAATTCATTACTCAATTGCTTCTTTAGTTCATCAATCTCGACATACTCTTTGCAGCAATTAGCATATCATCAACATAAAGGAGCAAATAAATAGTTGAACCATTAACAGTTTTCAAATAAACACAACTATCATAATTAGACCTTTTGAAACCTTGAGAGAGCATAAAGGTGTCAAATCTCTTGTACCACTGTCTAGGGATTGCTTCAATCCATAAAGAGATTTCTTTAACTTGCGCACAAGCTTTTCTTTTCGGGAATAACAAAACCTTCAGGTTGTTCCATATAAATATCCTCTTCTAATTCTCCATGTAAAAATGCAGTTTTAACATCCAATTGTTCAAGCTCAAGATTATGCATGGCAACAATCTTGAGTAAAGTGCGAATAGAGCTATGCTTCTAACAGGAGAAAAGACTTCGTTATAGTCAATACCGAATCGGCTATAACCTTTAGCAACTAACCTTGCTTTATATCTTGTCTCATCATTAGGAGAAACACCTTCTTTCCTCTTGAAAACCCACTTGCAACGAATAGGTTTCTTCTCTCTAGGCAATTTTACTAAATCCCAAGTGCCATTCTTTTCAAGTGATTCCATCTCATCATGCATAGCGGTCATCCACTTATTACTATCACCGAAATAATAGCCTCGGAATATGAAGGAGGCTCAAGATTACCTTCAATTTCTTACGCAATGAGATAAAGCAAAAGAAACAATATTGCACTCTTCAATTAACTTTGTCAGGTTTATTAATACCCGCCTAACTCATCACGTGCGAGATTCCAACTGGGTGGAACAATAGGCTGATTTGGAGTGGGAGTGACATAATCATCATTAACGACGGGTTCATCATGTGCATCAACAATTTCATTACCGGATGTATCACCTGAATCAATAACATGCTCCACCGAACAGTAGGCTGCTGAATAGTAGGCTGTTGTTCACTCTCAACGGAACATTAGTAGATGAAACATCATGTAACATAGCAGATTCATTAAAGATAACATTTCGCTAATAACAACCTTACGGGTTTCAGATTCCACAATTTAAAACCTTTAACACCAGACTTATAACCAAGAAAGATGCACTTAACAGCCCTAGGCTCCAACTTTCCATTATCAACATGAGCATAAGCGGTGCAACCAAAAACTCTCAACTGTGAATAATCAGCAGTGAACCGACCATACCTCAATTGGAGTTTTCTTATTAAGAGCAATAGATGGTGAGCGATTAATGAGATAACAAGCGTGGAAGCGGCCTCATTAAAAACGCCTATGCAAACCTGCATTGGACAACATGCAACGGCTCGGAAATAATGGTCCTGTTCATACACTCAAGAACACCGTTTTGTTGAGGAGTATAAGGAACGGTGTAATGTCTGACAATGCCTTCAGACTTGCAATAATTCTTAAATTGCTTAGAGCAGAATTCCATACCATTATCAGTGCGAAGTATTTTTACCTTCCTTTCAGTTTGTCTTTCAACCATAATCTTCCACTCCTTAAAAGCTGAGAATGCTTCATATTTATGCTTCAAGAAATAAGGCCAAACTTTTCTCGAATAATCATCAATAATAGTCAGCATGTAACTAGCACCACCTAGTGACTTCTTGCGAGATGGTCCCCATAAATCAGAATGCACATAATCAAGAATACCTTCAGTTGTATGAGTCGAAGTGTTGAACTTCACCCTCTTGTGTTTGCCGAAGATACAATGCTCACAAAATTTCAATTTACCAGGTTCATATCCATCAAGAAGACCTCTCTTATTTAACTCTGCTAAACCAAGTTCACTCATATGTCCAAGACGCATATGCCAAAGGTTAGCAGCATCACAATCAGAATTCTTTGAAACAACTGGAGTAGCGTTACCTGAAACTGTAGAACCCCGAAGGTAATAAAGACCATTGGTCGAACTTAAATCACCTTTCATCACAATAAGGGAACCTTTGGTGACTTTCAAAACACTATCTCCACCTGAATACTTGTATCCCTTTGCATCAAGGGCACTCATAGAAATAAGATTTCTCTTCATCTTCGGAATATACCGAACATCTGTCAAAGTTCTAATTATGCCATCAAACATCTTGATTCGAATAGAACCTATGCCTTCAATTTTGCATGGTGAATTATCAAAACCCAAAACGGAACCAGCAAAAGTAGTGGAATCAAAAGTATTAAACCAATCTCTATGTGGACACATATGAAAAGTGCATGCAGTATCAAGTACCCACTCATCATTGGTCTCAGCACATCCAGCAATAACGACAAGAGCATCATCGGAACTATCATCACGAGCAACGTTAGCGAATTGTCACCTTGTTTGTTACCTTTCCTCTTTTCTTTATTCGCAACTTGAAACACTCGAGATGTCATGCCCGTCTCTCTTGCAATACCTGCAATACTTCTTGTCTACGGATTGCGACCGCCCCCGTAGCCGTTCTTACTTTTGCCTCTGTTTCCATTATTGGAGTTCTTCTCCTTTGTCCTGCCACGAACAGATAATCCTCGGCTTGGGATGAACTCGAACCATCATGAGGCACCATTAATTTCATCTTCTCCTTAGAGTTCAAAGCTTCATAAACTTCATTAAGTGTGAGAGTATCACATTGTATAATATGGTGTCTCTAAAATTGGTATAAGAACTTGGCAGTGAACAAAGTAACATTAAAGCAGTATCTTCCTCTTCATACTTAACCTCCATTGCAGCTAGATCAGATATGATCTCTTTAAATTCTGAAATATGGTTCAAAACATTACCTCCCTCGGGTAACCTGTGCAGGAATAATTTTTGCTTCAGATGCATCTTGCTGGTGAGATCTTTAGTCATGCAAATCCCTTCCAGCTTTAACCATAGAGCGGCGGCAGTTTTCTCGCTCAAAACTTCCTGCAAAAT
Source organism: Aegilops longissima (assembly GCA_021605205.1). Lineage (NCBI taxonomy): Eukaryota > Viridiplantae > Streptophyta > Magnoliopsida > Poales > Poaceae > Aegilops > Aegilops longissima. The sequence continues at coordinate 250,146,686 of CM038677.1, read as the reverse complement.
ATTATTATGCAAATGGAGTTGAATTTGTGACAAAGCCTTACAATCAATTCTTTTCTCGTCATCAGTCCAATCTTGAATTCGGTTCTTCCCAAAACTATCCAGTGCTACATCATAGTCGGCCTGTGCCAACAACGCTCGCATCTTGACTTGCCATAGGGTAAACCTTGTGTCACGATCCAGCAGCGGAAAATCGTACTTCATGAAGGCCATGAGCAGATAAATCTGTGTACACAAAGTGATACAAGCCGATAGAAAAATTCTTGATAGAATTTAATATGCGAAGCAAACGAACCGGAAGAATAGCACCTGGATATTGACGGGAAGTAGACGTAGCAACGGACAACCAAGAAAAAAACCCTGATCTGTACTCAATTAGTACTAGCACGTACTAGTCTTCACGTTACCAAGTAGTACCAGCAGCTACGTGCCTGTACGTAGCAACAGATCGGCGGATCGGTTGCTCCTCGGGACTTGGAGCCTGTACGTGGAGGCGTTGAGCAGCAGCTGCAAATCTACTCGAGACTTGCGTGTAGATTGAGGTAGCAGCAGCGGCAGATCGCGCAGCAGGATGCTGCGTGCGGAGCAACAGGGGCAACGCGGCGGAACTTATGATTGGACGGATCGCCAGGTAAACTTGATTTCCTGTCGGTCTCGGTTTCGGCAGAAATCGATCCGCCTCGGATCGACGGATCGCCTCGACGTGCGCCGCTGCGCATGTAACCTAATCTCTCATCTCAAATCTCGTATATGAACCTTAGCTCTGTATACCACTTGTTAGATAATAACGAGAATAAACGAGACAAAGAGACACGGATTTTTACGTGGAAACCCTTGCGGGAGAAAACCACGGACGCACGAAGGCGCAATCACTATGAGGAGGAGTATTACAAGCACGAAACGACAGACCGTCTGAAGTGCGACTACATGGGGTATATAAGAGGGCAATACATGAGAGTCCTTGGAGGACAAGTAAACGAGTTGTACTCGTACGCGTCGACGTCAACGCAAAGGCCCACACCGTTTGTACTACGTCTAGTCCAACACGGTACTAGAATTTAGATCATAATTTAACAGACTGATCCCTGCCCCACAAGTGATACCATCCATTCACAGAGTCATAGTGATTGTAGGTGAGATGTTTTTCTTAAACCTAAGTTTTAGCATATTATCTATAAATTCATAGCATGAACTAATTACTCTGCTAGCTTTTCCATTTTTAATCCCTATACTTGAAAATCTTTCATCTATGTACGCGGCGTCTCCATCAACTTTATCCATTGTTTTTCTACCAAGCAGTAGGTTGCTGAAGACATTTGCATTGTTTTTGGAGTATCAATTATATCATTTCAAGAATCGATTTGGACGAGCGATTTTGCTGTCTTCTGGGCTCATTCTGAATGGCCCGCTGGAGACCTGCAGGGGTTGGCTATTTCTCCTTTATGTTTTCGTAGTTTATCCTGGTCTTAGTCTTCTTTAGAAGTTAGCTGTATGAAGTGCATATATATGTTGTGTATTTGCTCATGCTGCGCTCCAGGCATTCGTTTACACAGAATTTGGTTAGGTTTGTGGATTCGATTTATCTCCCATGAACACGTGCTTTGGTCTACTGCTGGGTGTCGTCAAGTCCGTTTGCATGATATCATCTCTGAGCTATGGGTGTGTTGATCCATAAGCTTTGCGTTTAAATTCCCGCCTTCCAAAAGTAAGCTCTCTTTTTAATGACATTATGTCCTTCTTGGTTGTTTGTGAAACAGAGAGCATTGGCTAGACCGGAGATATACATGTTTTGTGTTTATTATTATTTTTTATAATGAACATGGAAAATATTTCTTTTCTTCTAACCAGTTGTGTGTTCTTCAATCTCATGAAATGGTTTCTACTTTATCTGAGACAACATGGTCACAAGTACATTCAAATAATTTATATTGCATCTTTCTATTAAATCCACTTTTCTTTGCTACAATTCCCGCAGCAACGCGCGGGGTATCATCTAGTTTAGAAAGTTTTCGTCCCACGCGATCCTATAAAAAAATATTACCTTTCATGTGCATAAAAAATGCTAGAAAGGACACTGCTAATTAATCATCTCACTTAATCTTTTTGTCTGCTTACGTTGTCTTTTGTGTAATTATTTCGGTTTTCTGAATTTTAAAAAGCCATATCTTTCAAACCGCGCGCCGAAATTCAGATTCATCTTTACTGTTGGATTTTTCTTGACATGCTCTTTGAAAGTAGATCCCGCATGGGTATGTTTCGACGAATTTATTTTTATGCAACTAAGTCCCTCATTTTGTGTAACTGCCTAACAGTTGTTGTGCAACTACCTGACAGTGGATGTGCAACTTTTCGCATACCCCGTGGAAGTGTAGTTTTCATTGATGGCACATCTACCCTCAAACTACTTCCTCCTAGTGAGATGTTCAAATTCATGTTTTGCCCAGGTCAACTGCCTAGTAGTTCATGTGCAACGTTTCCCCTGCCTGTGATTGTGCTTTCACTGTTTGCTGCATCAGCCAACTGTCTAGCAATGGATGTGTAACTTCGGATACTGTCACAACCAACTGTCTATCAGTGATGTGCAACTATCCCTCATACCTCAAGGATGTGTAATTTCCTTACTAGCACTCAGAACCACCCGGCTAGTGCGATGTGCAACTTTAGCGCCCCGTTTATATGCAACTTTTACTACCCTCATGAATATGTAACTTTTCACTACCCTCATGAATGTGGAATTTTCACCATCCAACTATCCCTGCTAGTGAGATGTGCAACATTATATGTTGCTCCGGCCAACTGCCTATCAGACTTTGTGCAACTCCATTTGTTGCCCCCGCCAACTGAGACTACATATCCACAAGTAAGGAGGGGAAGAAGTTGCACATTAGTAATAGGAAGTTGGTCGAACAACAAACTAAGTTGCACATATCACTGGTAGGGGGCAGGGTGTGTCAATTGTAAAAAAACTACACATCCACGAGTAGGGACAAGGTTGCACATCGACTACTACATAGTTGGTCGGGGCAGTAGACTAGTTGCACATCAAGTTTTCATGGTTGCTAAGTTGTAACCTCATATGAAGTTAGATCATGCAGCTCAAAAAACTGGTTTCGAAAAAAATTGCACCATGTAGTATTAAAGTTGCACAATGCAGTACTGAAGTTGCACAATATAGCGCTAAAGTTGGTATACAAAAATTCATCAAAACATACCCATGAGGGATCTAGTTTCAGAGATCTCGCTGCGAAGAATCCAACGGTGAAGACGGATCTAAATTTCGATGCACGGTTTGAAAGAAATGTTTTTTTAATTTGGAATACCGAAATAATTGCACGTGAAGCCGTTTTTAAATTGAACTAACCAGTGTGAAGACATTTAAGACTAATAACGACATGCATTAGCAGACAAAAAATAACACATGTATGGCTGTGAAGTCCGGCCGCTTGTTTCCTCCAAAAAATGTGCATGCACTTTAAAAAAATTTGGAATTGAATTTGGGTCAGTCGTTTTTCTCGACCGTTGATTGCTGCTCTAAGATTCCTGTTATCTTTTGTTTTTTGTTGTGTGGTGACTTGTTTTGGGCTGGGAATTTGTTGGATGAGTCAATACCTTAATGGGCCGAGGCCCGTTAACTGGGCAACCAAGAGCTCTATCTAGCCCACTCCACAAACCAGCCATCCCCTCTCTCCCTTTGCCTTTTCTATTACTTTTATGTTTATGCCCTTTTGCTTTTGTTTTTTGTTTTTAGTATTTTTTTTCTTATCAGTATTTTTGCGATGTTTGATGAGTGTAAATGTATTCATGCAAGTGCTATACAATAAGTGTGTAACTATATTATTGTGAAAATTGTATTGTTATATTCGTATTATTTGTATATTACAAAAGGTGAAGTTTTAGTGCAAAGTTTTGTGCAACTTTTATTTTTGTTTTATATTTTATTAGTATTAAAGTGTAATACCAATGTCACTATTTCACTCTTACTTATAAACAATATTATTTTTATTTTATCTTACTTTTTATTTTATCTTAATTTCTATTTTAGTTTCCTTGTTCTTTAAAGGTAACACCAATTCCATATTATAAAAGCGCATATTTTTTTGAAAATTGTGTGCAAATTTTGTCATGTTTTAGTATTTATTTTATTTTACTTCTTCTCAAGGGTTAATACCGTTTCCACTAATTCATTCTTACTAAGATAAATTTATTGTTTTGAATTCATTTTAGTTTTTATTCAGTTTCTTTCTTCATAAGGGGTAATACCAATCCCACCAACCCATTCATTCTTAGGGCACTTCTACTAGCCAAAATTTCGCCATTATATGCTTATTCTTGCGTATTAGAGAAAGCGCAATTATTGTATAAATTCTATGCAAATTTCATCATTATTTTTTATTAAAAGGGTAATACCAATGCCACTAATTCATTTTTCTTATAAACTTCATTATTTTGATTTTATTTAGTTTTATTTTATTTTCCTTCTTCTTAAAGGGTAGCAACATTGCCACTAATTCATTCTTTCCTAGAAAACTTCATTATTTTGATTTTTTTGTATTTTTTATTTTATTTTTCTTCTTCTTAAAGGGTAATACCATTGGCACTAATTCACTTTTGCCTAGGAAACTTCATTGTTTTGATTTTGTTTTATTTTTTATTTGTTTTTAAGGAAATACCAAATGTCACTAATTCATTCCTTCTTAGGGAACTTTCATTCTTGTAAAAGTTACACTATTATATGCTTATTCTTGCTAATTATGAAAAGGCGCAATTTTGCTGTAATTTGTGTGGAAATTTTGTCATTATTTGTTTTACTATTTTTTATTTTCTTTCTTCTTAACTGGTATTGACAATGTCACTAATTCATTGCTTCTTAGAAAACTTCATTTTTCCATTTTTAAAAATTTCATAGGAAACTTCATTATTCTTATATTTGTTTTGGAAAACCTTGACCTTGACAATAAAATTGGCCCCCTCAACGATTGATGTATTTGCCTTTCACCCCTTCGGCATTTCCTGTGTAGCTCCGCCACCAATTATATGCATATTAGAAAAACTATAATTTCTTTGTAAATTATGTGCAAGTTTTGCCATTATTTACGCAAAAACCTAAGCACTCGCTCACGCTATTATACATGCACCGTCTCCTCTGCCGTCTATTAGGCTATCTGGTTGGTGTGTAATCGAGCTACCTTCAAAAAGAAGCAAATTAAGGCTCCTTTTGAGATAGAGTTTTCTTTGTGTTCTTTTCTACTATATTGAAGAGGGCTGCAGCAAGGAGACGCTGCCAGGGAGTTGTGTACAGACACGGAGATGATCAGAGCAAGCACGGTGCAGCTGATGAAGATGTGTGATGCTGCCAAACGACCGATCCTAAGGTTCTTGATGCTCGTGCTACCTCGATGGGGAGGTGACTGTCATGCGCGGCTACCTTTGTTTCGTCTTGCTGGGATAGTTTGGGATCATTCGGCTTGCATGCGGCTGCCTTGCTTATGGCTGTTTTTGAAGACGTAATAGGCTAGACTCTATTTTGTGCTACCATGTTTTCGCCCCATAACACTCGTTTCGACGATGAGCGAGTGTGGTGGGTTTTCTTGTAGTGCTTGAACTCGCTCTACCTCTTTCTCTCCTCCCGACTTTTTCCTTGGAACTGGTTGTATTTCCTTTCTTTCCAATGGAAAGGGGTAAAGTCCGATGCAGAAAAAAAAACATGCACCATCTCCTCCGTTCTTAAATATATGTCCTTTTAGAGACTTCAACAAATTACTTTATACAGAGCAAAATGAGTGAATCCACACTCTAAAATATGTCTATATACACCTGTATGTGGTAGTCTATTTCAAATCTCTAAAAATACTTATATTTAAAAACAGATGGAGTATATTAATCTACATGACTTAGAAACATGCATGCTAAGCTCAACCAATCAACACATCACAAGCCCAACTAATTTTCACGGAACCATTGCGAGGAGTACAACAAACACTCACATACCCTAGGAAAAAAAGGAACACTCACATGCATGCAACAGCTACGTGCATGGTGTAGCAACTCGGTTGGGTCTCTCTGATTGTTTGGTCCCGTACGGTGTAACATAGACGCATGCAATCGGTTTGAGAGCAACTCTAGCAGACCTCGTAAAATCTCAACCCGCAAAACGCGTTTACAGTTTGATGTAGATTTCGTTTGCGGGTCGAAAACGTGCGCAGCCAAACAGAAACCGTATATGGAACTGCATAATTTGAAAAGAAAGTTTCGCGAGAGAAATTGCAACCGTAGTAGTTCATCACATACTACATAAACTACATGATCAAACACTAATTCATTACAACCACTAATTCATACTACATACTACATTCACTACTAGTATTAGAGGGGGTGGGGATCTCACGGCGGCGAGTTCGTGGCCATGGACGACGTGGTGGAGGAGCTCAATCCTCCTCGTCGGAGCTGCCTGATACGTTCATTTTGCATCATGCTTTTATATCGATATTTATTGCATTATGGGCTGCTATTACACATTATGTCACAATACTTGTGCCTATTCTCTCTTATTTTACAAGGTTTACATAAAGAGAGAGAATGCCGGCAGCTGGAATTCTGGGCTGGAAAAGTAGTAAATATTAGAGACCTATTCTGCACAACTCCAAAAGTCCTGAAACTCCACGGAAATTATTTTTGGAAATAATAAAAAATACTGAGCGAAAAAAATAACAGAGGGGACCCACACCCTGGGCACGAGGGTGGGGGCGCGCCCAGGCCTCGTGGGCCCCCTGGTGGCCCTCCGGTGCCCATCTTCTGCTATATGAAGTCTTTCGTCCGAGGAAAAATCATAAGCAAGCTTTCGGGACGAGACTCCGCCGTCACGAGGCGGAACTTTGGCGGAACCAATCTAGGGCTCTGGCGGGCTGTTCGCGGGGACACTTCCCTCGGGGGAAATCATCGCCATCGTCATCACCAACGCTCCTCTCATCGGGAGGGGGCCAATCTCCATCAACATCTTCACCAGCACCATCTCCTCTCAGACCCTAGGTCATCTCTTGTATCCAATTCTTGTCTCTAAGTCTGAGATTGGTACCTGTAGGTTGCTAGTAGTGTTGATTACTCCTTGTAATTGATGCTAGTTGGTTTATTTGGTGGAAGATCATATGTTCAGATTCTTTATGCATATTAATACTCCTCTGATTATGAACATGAATATTCTTTGTGAGTAGTTAAGTTTGTTCCTAAGGACATGGGAGAAGTCTTGCTATTAGTAATCATGTGAATTTGGTATTCGTTCGATATTTTGATGAGACGTATGTTGTCTCTCCTCTAGTGGTGTTATGTGAACGTCGACTATATGACACTTCACCATTATTTGGGCCTAGAGGAAGGCATTGGGAAGTAATAATTAGATGATGGGTTGCTAGAGTGACAGAAGCTTAAACCCTAGTTTATGCGCTGCTTCGTAAGGGGCTGATTTGGATCCATATGTTTCATGCTATGGTTAGGTTTACCTTAATACTTCTTTTGTAGTTGCAGATGTTTGCAATAGGAGTTAATCATAAGTGGGATGCTTGTCCAAGTAAGGACAGCACCCAAGCACCGGTCCACCCACATATCAAATTATCAAAGTACCGAACGCGAATCATATGAACGTGATGAAAACTAGCTTGACGATAATTCCCATGTGTCCTCGGGAGTGCTTTTCTCTATATAAGAGTTTTTCCAGGCTTGTCCTTTGCTACAAAAAGGATCGGCCACCTTGCTGCACTTTATTTACTTTTGTTACTTGTTGCTCGTTACAAATTATCTTATCACAAAACTATCTGTTACCTATAATTTCAGTGCTTGCAGAGAATACCTTTGCTGAAAACCACTTATCATTTCCTTCTGCTCCTCATTGGGTTCGACACTCTTACTTATCAAAAGGACTACGATAGATCCCCTATACTTGTGGGTCATCAAGACTCTTTTCTGGCGCCGTTGCCAGGGAGTGAAGCGCCTTTGGTAGGTGGAATTTGGTAAGGAAAAATTTATATAGTGTGCTGAAATTTATTGTCACTTGTTAATATGGAAAGTAATCCTCTGAGGGGCTTGTTCGGGGTATCTTCACCTCAACCAGTAGAGCAAAGAGTTGCTCCTCAACCTACTGAACCTACTGAAAATCAAAATGTCTACTTTGAAATTCCTTCGGGTATGATAGAAAAACTGCTAGCTAATGCTTTTGCAGGAGATGGATCATTACATCCTGATGAGCACCTAATCTATGTGGATGAAGTTTGTGGATTATTTAAGCTTGCAGGTATGCCCGATGATGTTATCAAGAAGAAGGTCTTCCCTTTATCTTTGAAGGGAGATGCATTGACATGGTATAGGCTATGTGATGATATGGGATCATGGAACTACAAGCGACTGAAATTGCAATTTCATCATAAGTTTTATCCTATGCATCTTGTTCATCGTGATCGTAATTATATATATAATTTTTGGCCTCGCGAAGGAGAAAGCATTGCTCAAGCTTGGGGGAGGCTTAAGTCAATGTTATATTCATGCCCCAATCATGAGCTCTCAAGAGAAATGATTATTCAAAAATTTTGTGCTCGACTTTCTGACAACAATCGCACCATGCTCGATACTTCTTGTACTGGTTCTTTTATGATGAAGACTATTGAATTCAAATGGGATTTATTGGAAAGAATTAAATGCAACTCTGAAGATTGGGACCTCGACGAAGGTAAGGAGTCAGGTATAACACCTAAGTTTGATTATGTTAGATCTTTTATGGATACCGATGTTTTCCGTAAATTTAGCACTAAATATGGACTTGACTCTGAGATAGTAGCTTCTTTTTGTGAATCTTTTGCTGCTCATGTTGATCTCCCTAAGGAGAAGTGGTTTAAATATAATCCTCCCATAGAAGTAAAAGTAGTTGCACCTATTAAAGTTGAAGAAAAGACTATCACTTATAATGATCCTATTGTTCCTACTGCTTATGTTGAGAAACCACCTTTCTCTGTTAGGATAAAGGATCATGCTAAAGCTTCAACTGTGGTTCGTAAGAGTAATACTAGAATCTATACACCCCCTGAGAAAGTTAAAGTTGAACCTAATATTGCTATTGTTAAAGATCTCTTGGCTGATAATATTGATGGGCATGTTATTTATTTCTGTGATGAGACTACTAGAATTGCTAAACCTAGTGCTAAAGATAAACATAAACCTATGGTAGGCATGCCTGTTATTTCTGTTAAAATAGGAGATCATTGTTATCATGGCTTGTGTGATATGTGTGCTAGTGCTAGTGCAATACCTATCGATTTATACAAAGAAATTATGCATGATATTGCACCCGCTGAGTTAGAAGAAATTGATGTTACCATTAAGCTTGCCAATAGAGATACTATATCACCAATTGGAATTGTTAGAGATGTTGAAGTCTTGTGTGGGAAAACTAAATATCCTGCTGAGTTTCTTGTTCTTGGTTCCCCACAAGATAGCTTTTGTCCCATTATATTTGGTAGACCCTTCTTAAACACTGTTAATGCTAAGATAGACTGCGAAAAGGATGTTGTTACCATCGGTCTAGGTGATATGTCTCATGAGTTTAACTTTTCTAAATTTCGTAGACAACACCGCGAAGAGGAATTGCCTAGTAAAGATGAAATTATTGGTCTTGCTTCTATTGTCGTACCTCCTAATGATCCTTTAGAACAATATTTTCTAGACCATGAAAGGGATATGTTTATGAATGAAAGAAAGGAAATAGATGAAGTATTTTTTAAATAGGGACCTATTCTGAAACACAACTTGCCTGTCGAAATCCTAGGGGATCCTCCTCCACCCAAGGGTGATCCCGTGTTTGAGCTTAAACCATTACCTGATACTCTTAAATATGCTTACCTTGATGAAAATAAGATATATCCTGTTATTATTAGTGCTAAACTTTCAGAGAAGGTGGAAGAAAAAATATTGAAAACTCTGAAGAAGCACCGTGTTGCTATTGGATATACTCTTGATGATCTTAAGGGCATTAGTCCCACTCTATGTCAACACAAAATAAATTTGGAGAAAGATGCCAAACCAGTTATTGATCACCAACGACGGCTGAATCCTAAGATGAAAGAAGTGGTAAGAAAGGAAATATTAAAGCTCCTTGAGGCAGGTATACTCTATCTCGTTGTTGATAGTCAGTGGGTAAGTCCTGTCCATTGTGTCCCTAAGAAGGGAGGTATTACTGTCATTCCTAATGATAAAGATGAATTGATTCCGCAAAGAATTATTACAGGTTATAGGATGGTAATTGATTTCCAAAAATTAAATAAAGCTACTAAAAAGATCATTACCCTTACCTTTTATTGATCAAATGCTAGAAAGATTATCCAAACATACACATTTTGCTTTCTAGATGGTTATTCGGTTTCTCTCAAATACATGTGTCACCGATGATCAAGCTAAGACCACTTTTACTTGCCCTTCGGTACTTTTGCTTATAGGCGTATGCCTTTTGGTTTATGTAATGCACCTGCTACCTTTCAAAGATGCATGATGGCTATATTCTCTGACTTTTGTGAAAAGATTTGTGAGGTTTTCATGGACGATTTCTCCGTTTATGGATCCTCTTTTGATGATTGCTTGAGCAACCTTGATCGAGTTTTGCAGAGATGTGAAGAAACTAATCTTGTATTGAATTTGGAAAAGTGCCACTTTATGGTTAATGAAGGCATTGTCTTGGGGCATAAGGTTTCTGAAAGAGGTATTGAAGTTGATAAAGCCAAGGTTGATGCTATTGAAAAGATGCCATGTCCCAAGGACATCAAAGGTATAAGAAGTTTCCTTGGTCACGCGGATTTTACAGAGGTTCATTAAGGACTTCTCAAAATTTCTCGACCTCGACTAATTTATTACAAAAAGATATACCATTTGTCTTTGATGATGATTGTCTAGAAGCGTTTGAAATACTTAAGAAAGCATCGATCTATGCACTGTAGCGCGACCGGACCGAATGGATCCGATCTACGTGCTCGATGTCATCCTGGATCGATAATCTTGACACCACACAAGATTTCAAGGATTTATTGCGAGTAGCAATCACACACTTATTACATCGTTGTCCACAAGGGAACTTATTACAATAATATGGCTTAAGGCCATCTAATAATAACAGCGAAGCCTTGGAAGATAAGCGAGTCCATCAACTCCAACGGCATCACCGAGTATAGAACCACGACCTAACACCTTACTGTCGTTCGAAAAGTCTCAGCGTGAAAGTTGCAGCCAAAACGGTCAGCACATGGAATATCTTGGCAATGTAACACATAAGAGCAATGAATGAATAAGCCTACACTACATGCATATATGGCTGGTGGTAAGGCTCTCGGTTACATTGCATAAAGCTGATTTTTCCCTACAACAAAGGAATGAATTTTATTTAACTATCATGGTGGTTGTTAAACATTGAGAATGGTTGACAGCATTCTCAATCCCAATTAAAAGTACTCATCAAAACCCAATAACTTTTATTTAGAAGTAACATGTTGAGATTCACATGATATTCAATTACCGGATACTTAAAACGTCCATAACCGGGGACACGGCTAATCATGATTAGTTTATACACTCTGCAGAGGTTTGCGCACTTTTCCCCACAAGACTCGATCGCCTTCGCTTGGTTCTCGCACTACATGGTGTTTGAGAAACGGATGACCGAGACATAGTCTTTCAGAAGCGCTAGCACCTTACATGTGGGTAGACCGTACCAACCTACATCCCCTACATCAACTAGCCTACCCGTAAGAGTTCGCACGACTTAGTCAACTACGCCAGAGCCCATAATTGGCTTGTGGCTGCACACGGAAGTTCCCAGTTTGAATAATCTTATGATCCCTTAGAGCACAGGTGGCGGTCCGAAGAAATACAGCAAGTCTGATGGAACCAGTGCCTCAATCCACCCAGGATGTGTGTTTAGGTTGCCACCTTAGATAAACCATTGATTAACAATCTCACATCTGTCATGGATATTCACTCACCCAATCCACGTCTACTAGCATAGCATGGCACAATAAGCAAACGTAGAAGTAACTCCCAAGGTTTCATAAGTAAAACAGGTAATAGGTACTACCTCAATCTACTTCCCAAACCCACAATTTAATTTGATCCTAAACATGCAAGTGTTTGAGGATTGATCTAATGCATAAAAACTGGGTATGAGAAAGTATGATCAAAGTGTTACTTGCCTTGCTGATGATCCGCGAGACCTAGAGATTCGAAGTAACAAGCGGCGCACTCCGGGTGATCTAACGCAGACAAACAACCAGCCTACAATAAGTACTCATCTAATGCACGGGGAAATCTCGAATAAAAGATCTAACCAGAGAGTTCAACTTAAGAACCCTGGTTGCAAAAAGAATCGAGTCAAATAAAGCATCGAAAGTCGAAACTCGAGAGAGAACGACTCGGGTTAGCAATCTGAAACTAGGTCAAAATTTCATAGTAGCAAAACTCTGTGAAAGTAGGTTAGTCGGAACGGTGGTTTCGTTCTTTAACTCCAGCGCTTGAATCACCGATTCGATAAGCGAGCGAGAAATAAAACAGATTTGAAAATCGGATCTGAAATCGAATCAGAAAAATAACGGATTAAATCCGATTAAAAGAAAACGACGAACGGATTAAATAACGGACGTTCGTTAACAGAACTAATTCAACGAACACGTTCATTGAAACGGACGGTTCGGTGAGCGTTAGATTAAATAAGAAAACCGAAAAAAACATAAAACCATCTAGGGTTTTGAAAAAACCGAATATAAAAAAACCGGATCGGGTTTTGGAGAAACGGATCGGGCGGGCGGGCGGCGGCTACCTCCGGTGGTCTTCGCCGTAGGTCCGGCGGGGCTCGGGGCGGCGGGTCCGTGATCGGGAGGGGGCGAGGGCGGGTTCGGCGGCGGCGGGAACGGCGGCGCGGGCGGCTCCTTGGCGCGGGCAAGGCTCGGCTTGGGGGCGGCGGCTGCTCGGGGTGAGAGAGAGGGCGGCGGGTTATAAAGGGGGTGTGCTGCCTTGGGGAGAGGGCAAGGGGTCCGTGATCAGGCGTCGTCTTGTGGAGAGACACCATGAGGGGAGAGGAGGAGGCGGCGGCGCGGGCAGCTGGGCGGGCCGGCCAGGGCCTCGGCCTCGGCGTTTTTTTAAATTAAAATTTAAACCAAACGAATAAAAAAAATACCAAATGAACTCCGATTTTAATAAAACAAATTTTCCCCGACTCCTAAAAATGAGTCGAACAAAATGAACGTTAAAAACGGCAAACATGCATATATTTTTAAAATGCTCATTTTTGGCCTAAGCAAAATAAATCTTTCAAAACCAAATTTTGATTTATTTATAATATCTTCATTTTTCCTAAACGTTGGGAAAGTCATATTATTCCCTCTCCAAAAAATTTTTTATAGGAAAAACTTTATGAAGATAATTTAAATAAATCCAAATGATCCTATTTTCGAAATTTGAGAAATCCCAAATATGAAAATTATGAAACTTCCAACTCTCTCCGAGGGTCCTTGAGTTGCGTGAAATTTTCGAGGATCGGAAAATGCGAGAAAAATATGATATGCATGATGACCTAATGTATAACATTCCAAATTGAAAATTTGGGATGTTACAGCACCTATTGTTCAGCCACCTGATTGGAATTTACCCTTTGAAATTATGTGTGATGCTAGTTATTATGATGTAGGTGTTGTTCTAGGGCAAAGAGTTGATAAGAAATTAAATGTTATCCAATATGCTAGTAAGACTCTAGACAATGCTCAAAGAAATTATGCTACTACTGAAAATGAATTCTTAGCAGTTGTATTTGCTTGTGATAAGTTCAGACCTTATATTGTTGATTCTAAAATAACTATTCACACGGATCATGCTGCTATTAAATATCTTATGGAAAAGAAAGATGCTAAACCTAGACTCATTAGATGGGTTCTCCTGTTACCAGAATTTGATTTGCATATTATTGATAGAAAGGGAGCTGAGAACCCCGTTGCAGACAACTTGTCTAGGTTAGAGAATGTTCTTGATGACCCACTACCTATTGATGATAGCTTTCCTGATGAACAATTAAATGTCATAAATGCTTCTCGTCTTTGCTCCATGGTATGCTGATTATGCTAATTACATTGTTGCTAAATTTATACCACCTAGTTTCACATACCAGCAAAAGAAAAGTTTTTCTATGATTTAAGACATTACTTCGGGATGACCCACATCTTTATGAAGGAGTAGATGGTGTTATTAGGCGTTGTGTACCGAGCATGAACAGAATGATCCTACGCAAGTATCACTCCGAAGCTTATGGAGGACACCACGCTGGAGATAGAACTGCACATAAGGTATTGCAATCCGGTTTTTATTGGCCTACTCTCTTCAAGGATGCCCGTAAGTTCGTCTTATCTTGTGATGAATGTCAAAGAATTGCTAATATTAGTAGACGTCAAGAAATGCCTATGAATTATTCACTTGTTATTGAACCATTTGATGTTTGGGGCTTTGATTATATGGGACCGTTTCCTGCCTCTAATGGGTATACACATATTCTAGTTGTTGTTGATTACGTTACTAAGTGATCATAACACCTCTATTAAGATGCTTAAAGAAGTTATTTTTCCGCGGTTTGGAGTCCCTAGATTTTTTATGACTGATGGTGGTTCACATTTTTTTCATGGTGCTTTCCGTAAAATGCTTGCTAAGTATGATGTTAATCATAGAATTGCATCTCCTTATCACCCATTGAGTAATAGAGAACTCAAACTAATTTTACAAAAGACTGTTAATAGATCTAGAAAGAATTGGTCCAAGAAACTTGATGATGCATTATGGGCCTATAGAACTGCATATAAAAATCCTATGGGTATGTCTCCGTATAAAATGGTTTATGGAAAAGCATGTCACTTACCTATCGAACTAGAACATAAGGCATATTGGGCCATTAAAGAGCTCAATTATGATTTCAAACTTGCCGGTGAGAAGAGGCTATTTGACATTAGCTCACTTGATGAATGGAGAACCCAAGCCTATGAGAATGCCAAGTTGTTTAAAGAAAAAGTTAAAAGATGGCATGACAAAATGATACAAAAGCGTGAGTTTAATGTAGGTGATTATGTATTGCTATACAACTCTTGTTTAAGATTTTTTGCCGGAAAACTTCTCTCTAAATGGGAAGGTCCTTACGTTATCGAGGAGGTCTATCGTTCCGGTGCCATAAAAAATCAACAATTTCTAAGGCACAAATCCAAAGGTGGTGAATGGTCAAAGAATCAAACATTACATCTCAAGTAATCCAATAAATGTTGAAACTGATGTTATTGAAACCGTAACCCCGGAGGAATACATAAGGGACACTTTCCAGAACGTTTCAGACTCTGAAAAGTAATAGGTACGTGGTACGGTAAGTAAACCAACTCCAAAACAATTCTAATGGCAATTTTTTTGCATTTTGGAATATTTAGAAAAATAGAAAAATAAGAAGCAGTCCGGGAAGGACTCAAGGCGTCCACGAGGGTGGAGGGCGCGCCCTACTGATACGTCTCCAATGTATCTATAATTTTTGATTGCTCCATGCTATATTATCTACTATTTTGGACAATATTGGGCTTTATTATCCACTTTTATATTATTTTTGGGACTAACCTATTAACCGGAGGCCCAGCCCAGAATTGCTGTTTTTTGCCTATTCCAGAGTTCCGCAGAAAAGGAATATCAAACGGAGTCCAAACGGAATGAAACCTTCGGGAACGTGATTTTTAGAAAGATTATGATCCAGGAGACTTGGACCCTCGTCAAGAAACAAAGAGGAGGCCACGAGGTGGGGCGCCCACCCCCTAGGGCGCGCCTCCACCCTCGTGGGCCCCTGTTGCTCCACCGACGTACTCCTTCCTCCTATATATACCTCACGCCCCAAGCGATCGATCACGGAGCCAAAACCTAATTCCACCGCCGCAACCTTCTGCACTCCACGGGATCCCATCTTGGGGCTGTTCCGGAGCTGCGCCGGAGGGGGCATCCATCACGGAGGGCTTCTACATCATCACCATAGCCTCTCCAATGAAGTGTGAGTAGTTTACCTCAGACCTTCGGGTCCATAGTTAGTAGCTAGATGGCTTCTTCTCTCTTTTTGGATCTCAATACAATGTTCTCCCCCTCTCTTGTGGAGATCTATTCGATGTAATCTTGTTCTGCGGTGTGTTTGTTGAGACCGATGAATTGTGGGTTTATGATCAAGATTTTCTATGAACAATATTTGAATCTTCTCTGAATTCTTTTATGTATGATTGGTTATCTTTGCAAGTCTTTTCAAATTATCAATTTGGTTTGGCCTACTAGATTGATCTTTCTTGCAATGGGAGAAGTGCTTAGCTTTGGGTTCAATCTTGCGGTGTCCTTTCCCAAAGGATGAGGGGCAGCAAGGCACGTATTGTATTGTTGCCATCGAGGATAACAAGATGGGGTTTTATCATATTGCATGGATTTATCCTCTACATCATGTCATCTTGCTTAAGGCGTTACTCTGTTTTCATGAACTTAATACTCTAGATGCATGCTGGATAGCGGTTGATGAGTGGAGTAATAGTAGTAGATGCATGCAGGAGTCGGTCTACTTGTCTAGGACGTGATGCCTATATACATGATCATACCTAGATATTCTCATAACTATGCTCAATTCATCAATTGCTCAACAATGAATTGTTCACCCACCGTAAAATACTTATGCTCTTGAGAGAAGCCACTAGTGAAACCTATGGCCCCTGGGTCTTTCTTCATCATATTAATCTTCCCACACTTAGTTATTTCCTTTGCTTTATACTTTGCTTTTATTTTACTTTGCATCTTTATCACAAAAATACCAAAAATATGATCCTATCATACCTATCAGATCACACTCTCGTAGGTGACCGTGAAGGGATTGACAACCCCTTATTGCGTTGGTTGCGAGGAGTTATTTGTTTTGTGCAGGTACGAGGGACTCGCGCGTAGCCTCCTACTGGATTGATACCTTGGTTCTCAAAAACTAAGGGAAATACTTAAGCTACTTTGCTGCATCATCCTTTCCTCTTCAAGGAAAACCAACGCAGTGCTCAAGAGGTAGCAAGAAGATTTCTGGAGCCGTTGCCAGGGAGTCTATGCAAAAGTCAACATACCAAGTACCCATCACAAAACTCTTATCTCCCGCATTACATTATTTGCCATTTGCCTCTCGTTTTCCTCTCCCCCACTTCACCCTTGCCGTTTTATTCGCCCTCTCCTTTTTGTTCGCCTCTTTTTTTGCTTGCTTTTTGTTTGCTCGTGTGTTGGATTGCTTGCTTGTCACGATGGCTCAAGATAATACCAAATTATGTGACTTTACCAATACCAACAATAATGATTTCCTTACCACTCCGATTGCTCCTCTTACCAATACTGAATCTTGTGAAATCAATGTTGCTTTGTTGAATCTTGTCATGAAAGATCAATTCGCCAGCCTTCCTAGTGAAGATGCCGCTACTCATCTAAATAGCTTCGTTGATTTGTGTGATATGCAAAAGAAGAAAGATGTCGATAATGATATTGTTAAATTGAAGCTATTTCCTTTTTCGCTTAGAGATCGTGCTAAAGCTTGGTTTTCGTCTTTGCCTAAAAATAGTATTGATTCTTGGAACAGGTGCAAAGATGCTTTTATCTCTAAGTATTTTCCTCTCGCTAAGATCATCTCTCTTAGAAACGATATTATGAATTTTAAGCAACTTGATCATGAACATGTTGCACAAGCTTGGGAGAGGATGAAATTAATGATACGTAATTGCCCTACTCATGGTTTGAACTTGTGAATGATTATACAAAAATTTTATGCCAGATTGAATTTTTCTTCTAGAAATCTTTTAGATTCGTCCGCGGGAGGCACTTTTATGGAAATCACTTTACGAGAAGCTACTAAACTCCTAGATAATATTATTGTTAATTATTCTCAATGGCACACTAAAAGATCTACTAATAAAAAGGTGCATGCGATAGAAGAAATTAATGTTTTGAGTGGAAAGATGGATGAACTTATGAAATTATTTGCTAGTAAGAGTGTTTCTTATGATCCTAATGATATTCCCTTGTCTACTTTGATTAAGAATAATAATGAATCTATGGATGTGAATTTTGTTGGTAGGAATAATTTTGGTAACAACGCGTATAGAGGAAACTTTAATCCTAGGCCTTATCCTAGTAATCCCTCTAATAATTATGGAAATTCCTACAACAACTCTTATGGAAATTTTAATAAGATTCCTTCTGAATTTGAGACTAGTGTTAAAGAATTTATGAATTTGCAAAAGAATTTCAATGCTTTGCTTGAAGAGAAATTGCTTAAAGTTGATGATTTGGCTAGGAACGTTGATAGAATTTCTCTTGATGTTGATTCTTTAAAGCTTAGATATATTCCACCTAAGCATGATACCAATGAGTCTCTCAAAGCCATGAGAATTTCCATTGATAAGTGCAAAGAAAGAACCGCTAGGATGCGTGCTAAGAAAGATGCCTTTATAAGAGCGTGTTCTTCTAGTTCCTATGAAAATAAAGATGAAGATCTATAAGTTATTGATGTGTCCCCTATTAAATCTTAGTTTTGCAATATGAATCTTGATAATGATGTGACTGAATATGATCCACCTTTACCTAGAAGGCGTTCCAAAAATTCGGAGTTTTTAGATCTTGATGCTAAAATTGATAAAAGTGGGATTGAAGAAATCAAAACCCTAGATGTTGCTAAACCCACTATTTTGGATTTCAAGGAATTTATTTATGAAAATTGCTCTTTGATGGATTGTATTTCCTTGTTGCAATCCGTGCTAAATTCTCCTCATGCTTACAGTCAAAGTAAAGCCTTTACCAAATATATCGTTGATGCCTTGATGCAATCTTATGAAGAAAAGCTTGAGTTGGAAGTTTCTATCCCTAGAAAACTTTATGATGAGTGGGAACCAAATATTAAAATTAAGATTAAGGATCATGAGTTCTATGCTTTATGTGATTTGGGTGCTAGTGTTTCCACTATTCCCAAAACTTTGTGCGATTTGCTAGATTTCCGTGATTTTGATGATTGCTCTCTAAACTTGCACCTTGCGGATTCCACTATTAAGAAACCTATGGGAAGAATTAATGATGTTCTTATTGTTGCAAATAGGAATTATGTGCTTGTAGATTTTATCGTTCTTGATATAGATTGCAATCCTTCATGTCCTATTATTCTTGGTAGACCTTTTCTTAGAACGGTTGGTGCAATTATTGATATGAAGGAAGGGAATATTAGATTCCAATTTCCATTAAATAAAGGCATGGAACACTTCCCTAGGACGAAAATAAAATTACCATATGAATCTATCATGAGAGCCACTTATGGATTGCCTACCAAAGATGGCAATACCTAGATCTATCCTTGCTTTTATGCCTAGCTAGGGGCGTTAAACGATAGCGCTTGTTGGGAGGCAACCCAATTTTATTTTTAGTTTTTTTTGCTTCTTCTGTTTAGGAATAAATCTTTGATATAGCCTCTGGTTAGATGTGTCTTTATGTTTTAATTAGTGTTTGCGCCAAGTTAAACCTATAGGATCTTCGTGGATGATAGTTATTTGATCTTGCTGTAATTTCCAGAAACTTTCTGTTCACGAAAACAATTGTTAAAAATCACCAGAACGTGATAAAATACTGATTCCAATTGATGCTGATCAATAAAAAAAATTCTAGGTCTTTCTATTTTGGTAGATTTTTTGGAGTTCCAAAAGTTTGCGATAGTTACAGATTACTACAGACTGTTCTGGTTTTGACAGATTCTGTTTTTCGTGTGTTGTTTGCTTATTTTGATGAATCTATGGCTAGTGAAATAGTTTATAAACCATACAGAAGTTGGAATACAGTAGGTTTAACACCAATGTAAATAAAGAATGAGTTCATTACAGTACCTTGAAGTGGTCTTTTGTTTTCTTTCGCTAACGGAGCTCACAAGATTTCTGTTGAGTTTTATGTTGTGAAGTTTTCAAGTTTTGGGTGAAAGATTTTGATGGATTCTAGAACAAGGAGTGGCAAGATCCTAAGCTTGGGGATGCCCATGGCACCCCCAAGATAACATAAAGAAACCAAAAAGCCAAAGCTTGGGGATGCCCTGGAAGGCATCCCCTCTTTCGTCTACTTCCATCGGTAACTTTACTTGGAGCTATATTTTTATTCACCACATGATATGTTTTTGCTTGGAGCGTCTTGTATGATTTGAGTCTTTTCTTTTTAGTTTACCACAATCATCCTTGCTGTACAAACCTTTTGAGAGAGCCATACATGATTTGGAATTTTTTAGAATACTCTATGTGCTTTGCTTATATCTTTTGAGTTATATAGTTTTGCTCTAGTACTTCATTTATATCTTTTAGAGCACGGTGGTGGATTTGTTTTATAGAAACTATTGATCTCTCATGCTTCACTTAGATTATTTTGAGAGTCTTAAATAGCATGGTAATTTTCTTAAATAATCCTAATATGCTAGGTATTCAATATTAGTAAAAACTTTCTTACGAGTGTTTTGAATACTAAGAGAAGTTTGATGCTTGATGATTGTTTTGAGATATGGAGGTAATAATATCAAAGTCGTGCTAGTTAAGTAGTTGTGAATTTGAGAAATGCTTGTGTTGGAGTTTGCAAGTCCCGTAGCATGCACGTATGGTAAACGTTATGTAACAAATTTGAAACATGAGGTGTTCTTTGATTGTCCTCCTTATGAGTGGCGGCCGGGGACGAGTGATGGTATTTTCCTACCAATCTATCCCCCTAGGAGCATGCGCGTAGTGCTTGGTTTTTGATGACTTGTAGATTTTTGCAATAAGTATGTGAGTTCTTTATGACTAATGTTGAGTCCATGGATTATACGCACTCTCACCCTTCCATCATTGCTAGCCTCTTGATGCTGCATTGCCCTTTCTCACATTGAGAGTTGGTGCAAACTTCGCCGGTGCATCCAAACCCCGTGATATGATACACTCTTTCACACATAAACCTCCTTATATCTTCCTCAAAACAGCCACCATACCTACTGTCGGTGTCAAAACCGGCGGATCTCGGGTAGGGGGTCCTGAACTGTGCGTCTAGGCGGATGGTAACAGGAGACAAGGGACACGATGTTTTTACCCAGGTTCGGGCCCTCTCGATGGAGGTAAAACCCTACTCCTGCTTGATTAATATTGACGATATGGGTAGTACAAGAGTAGATCTACCACGAGTTCAGAGAGGCTAAACCCTAGAAGCTAGCCTATGGTATGATTGTTGTTCGTCCTACGGACTAAAACCCTCTAGTTTATATAGACACCGAATAGGGTTAGGGTTACACAGAGTCGGTTACAATGGTAGGAGATCTACATATCCGTATCGCCAAGCTTGCCTTCCACGCCAAGGAAAGTTTCATCCGGACACGGGACAAAGTCTTCAATCTTGTATCTTCAAAGTCCAGGAGTCCGGCCAAAGGCTATAGTCCGGCTATCCGGACACCCCCTAATCCAGGACTCCCTCACCTACCTATTATGGCACTTCCATATTCCGAGATATATTGCCATGCAACTTTCCACCATTTCGTTTATCATGACACATTCATCATTGTCATATTGCTTAGCATGATCATGTAGTTGACATAGTATTTGTGGCAAAGCCACTGTTCATAATTCTTTCATACATGTCACTCTTGGTTCATTGCATATCCCGGTACACCGCCGAAGGCATTCATATAGAGTCATATTTTGTTCTAGTATCGAGTTGTAATCATTGAGTTGTAAATAAATAGAAGTGTGATGATCATCATTTTCTAGAGAATTGTCCCAAGTGAGGAATAAAAAAAAGAGAGAGAAAGCCATAAAAAAAGAGAAGGCCCAAAAAAGGGAAAAAGTGAGAAGGGACAATGCTACTATCCTTTGCCACACTTGTGCTTCAAAGTAGCACCATAATCTTCATGATAGAGAGTCTCATGTTTTGTCACTTTCATATACTAGTGGGAATTTTTCATTATAGAACTTGGCTTGTATATTCCAACAATGGGCCTCCTCAAGTGCCCTAGGTCTTCGTGAGCAAGCAAGTTGGATGCACACCCACTTAGTTTCTTTTGTTGAGCTTTCATACGTTTATAGCTCTAGTGCATCCGTTGCATGGCAATCCCTACTCCTTGCATTAACATCAATCGATGGGCATCTCCATAGCCCATTGATTAGCCTCGTTGATGTGATACTTTATCCTTTTTTGTCTTCTCCACATAACCCCCATCATCATATTCTATTCCACCCATAGTGCTATGTCCATGGCTCGCGCTCATATATTGCGTGAAAGTTTATAGGTTTGAGATTACTAAAGTATGAAACAATTGCTTGGCTTGTCATCGGGATTGTGCATGATGAGAGCATTCTTGTGTGACGAAAATGGAGCATGACTAAACTATATGATTTTGTAGGGATAAACTTTCTTTGGCCATGCTATTTTGAGAAGACATAATTTCTTAGTTGGTATGCTTGAAGTATTATTATTTTTATGTCAATATGAACTTTTATCTTGAATCTTTCAGATCTGAATATTCATACCACAATTAAGAAGAATTACATTGAAATTATGCCAAGTAGCACTCGCATCAAAAATTATCTTTTTATCATTTACCTACTCGAGGACGAGCAGAATTAAGCTTAGGGATGCCCGATACGCTCCAACGTATCTATAATTTTTATTGCTCCATGCTATATTATCTACTGTTTTGGACAATATTGGGCTTTATTATCCACTTTTATATTATTTTGGGACTAACCTATTAACCAAGGCCCAGCCTGTAATTGCTGTTTTTTGCCTATTTCAGAGTTTCACGAAAAGGAATATCAAACGGAGTCCAAACGGAATGAAACCTTCGGGAACGTGATTTTTAGGAAGATTATGATCCAGAGACTTGACCCTCGTCAAGAAACAAAGAGGAGGCCACGAGGTAGGGCGCGCCCTCCACCCTCGTGGGCCCCTGTTGCTCCACCGACATACTCCTTCCTCCTATATATACCTACGTACCCCCAAACGACCAGATACGGAGCCAAAAACCTAATTCCACCGTCGCAACCTTCTGTACCCACGAGATCCCATCTTGGGGCCTGTTCCGGAGCTCCGCCGGAGGGGGCATCCATCACGGAGGGCTTCTACATCATCACCATAACCTCTCCAATGAAGTGTGAGTAGTTTACCTCAGACCTTCGGGTCCATAGTTAGTAGCTAGATGGCTTCTTCTCTCTTTTTGGATCTCAATACAATGTTCTCCCCCTCTCTTGTGGAGATCTATCCGATGTAATCTTCTTTTGCGGTGTGTTTGTTGAGACCGATGAATTGTGGGTTTATGATCAAGATTATCTATGAACAATATTTGAATCTTCTCTGAATTCTTTTATGTATGATTGGTTATCTTTGCAAGTCTTTTCAAATTATCAATTTGGTTTGGCCTACTAGATTGATCTTTCTTGCAATGGGAGAAGTGCTTAGCTTTGGGTTCAATCTTGCGGTGTCCTTTCCTAGTGACAGTAGGGGCAGCAAGGCACGTATTGTATTGTTGCCATCGAGGATAACAAGATGGGGTTTTTTATCATATTGCATGGATTTATCCCTCTACATCATGTCATCTTGCTTAAGGCGTTACTCTGTTTTCATGAACTTAATACTCTAGATGCATGCTGGATAGCGGTTGATGAGTGGAGTAATAATAGTAGATGCAGGCAGGAGTCGGTCTACTTGTGTCGGACATGATGCCTATATACATGATCATACCTAGATATTCTCATAACTACGCTCAATTCTGTCAATTGCTCAACAGTAATTCGTTCACCCACCGTAAAATACTTATGCTCTTGAGAGAAGCCACTAGTGAAACCTATGGCCCCGGGGTCTATCTTCATCATATTAATCTTCCCACACTTAGTTATTTCCTTTGCTTTATACTTTGCTTTTATTTTACTTTGCATCTTTATCACAAAAATACCAAAAATATTATCCTATCATATCTATCAAATCTCACTCTCGTAAGTGACCGTGAAGGGATTGACAACCCCTTATCGCGTTGGTTGCGAGGAGTTATTTGTTTTGTGCAGGTACGAGAGACTCGTGCGTAGCCTCCTACTGGATTGATACCTTGGTTCTCAAAACTGAGGGAAATACTTACGCTACTTTGCTGCATCATCCTTTCCTCTTCAAGAAAAAACAACGCAATGCTCAAGAGGTAGCACCTACCCCCCTGGGTGCGCCCTCCTGCCTCGTGGGCACCTCGTGCGCTCTCCGGTCTCCGTTTTCTTGCACAATACATATTTTGGTCGGTAAAAATTCATTATATAATCTCCCGAAGGTTTTGACCACCGTACCACGCAATTATCCTCTGCTCTTGTTTCGAGCTATTTTCTATCATGGTTGTCAAGGCCATGCATCATGTCGTCCCCCTCCTCCAACAATGGTGACAACGATGCTTGGATAATGAAGATAGAGCTGAAGAGGGAAGAACCCATGGAGATCAACAAGGATGAAGGGATCAAGAAGCTAGGCCATGGAAGACCAAGTTCTGGCAGCAGAAGACATCCTTCAACTTGATCACAATCTTCTTACCCCACCTGAGATCGAAGCTTTCAAGATGATTGAGTTAGCTCGTATACAAAACAAGTATCTCACACGTGAAAATATTTTGTTGAAGGAGCATATCGTTGCACTCAAGGGCATTATCCGCAAGTTGGAGGATCTCTTACGCTTGATGTGCGACTACCCATCATCACCACCATCTTCTTCACCAGCAAGGGAGATATAATCACATGGGTATGGGCACTCTCCTTGGCAACTACCAAGCTTGGGGGAGGTGCCCCGGTATCGTATCACCATCACATCTCTTTACTGTTTTTCTTAGTTCGATCCTTTTAGTAATATCTTGATCTAGTAGAATAAAGTCTTTTGGTGTGATCTATCTTTTAGTTTTGCTTTATGATCCCTCTATGTAATCGAGTCCGTGAGCTATATAAAGATTAGTGTTGAGTCAAGGGCTTGATTATTTTACCATGATCTTGAGGGAATAAAAGAAAAGAGAAAAGAATAAAAATAAACAAAGAGATCATATTGATCTTATGGAGAGTAATGACTTCACATAGAAAGAGTATGATGATTAAAAGTTGTCGAGAGTTGACAAACATAGCTTTGGTCATCGTTGCAATTAATAGGAAGTAATAAAGAAAGAGAGGTTTCACATATAAATATACTATCTTAGACATCTTTTATGATTGTGATCACTCATTAAAATATGACATGCTAAAGAGTTGATGTTGGACAAGGAAGACAACATAATGGGTTATGTTTTCTTATATATGAAATAAAGTATATTGTCATGGATTATCCAACATGTTAAGCTTGCCTTTCCCCCTCATGCTAGCCAAATTCTTTGCACCAAGTAGAGATACTACTTGTGCTACCAAATATCCTTAAACCCAGTTTTGCCATGAGAGTCCACCATATCTACCTATGGATTGAGTAAGATCCTTCAAGTAAGTTGTCATCGGTGCAAACAATGAAAATTGCTCTCTAAATATGTATGGTTGATTAGTGTGGAGGAAACAAGCTTTATACGATCTTGTGATGTGGAAGAAATAAAAGCGACGGACTGCATAATAAAGGTCCATATCACAAGTGGCAATATAAAGTGACGTTCTTTCGCATTAAGATTTTGTGCATCCAACCTTGAAAGCACATGACAACCTCTGCTTCCCTCTGTGAAGGGCCTATCTTTTACTTTTATCTTCTACCTTATGCAAGAGTCATGGTGATTTTCACCTTTCCTTTTTACATTTTATCCTTTGGCAAGCTCAGTGTGTTGGAAAGATCCTGATATATATATATATATATATATATATATATATATATATATATATATATATATATATATATATAATTGGATGTAAGTTAGCATGAGCTATTATTGTTGACATTACCCTTGAGGTAAAAGGTTGGAAGGCGAAACTATAAGCCCCTATCTTTCTCTGTGCCCGATTAAAACTCCGTAACCACAAGTATTGTGTGAGTGTTAGCAATTGTGAAAGACTAAATGATAGTTGAGTATGTGGACTTGCTGAAAAGCTCTGACATAGACTCTTTCTGATGTTACGATAAATTACAATTGCTCCAATGCCTGAGATTATAGTTTGTTGGTTCTCAATGAAGTTTCTGATTCATACTTGACATTGTGAGTAGATTACTACTTGAGTATAAGAAATTATATGACAATATCCATATATGTTGCTGTTATAAGAATGATCATGATGCCCTCATGTCCGTATTTTATTTTATCGACACCTCTACCTCTAAACATGTGGACATATTTATCGTTATCGGCTTCCGCTTGAGCACAAGCAAGGTCTAAGCTTGGGGGATTTGATACGTCCATTTTGCATCATGCTTTTATATCGATATTCATTGCATTATGGGCTGTTATTACACATTATGTCACAATACTTATGCCTATTCTCTCTTATTTTACAAGGTTTACATAAAGAGGGAGAATGCCGGCAATTTGGAATTCTCAATGGAAAAGGAGCAAATATTAGAGACCTATTCTGCACAACTCCAAAAGTCCTGAAACTCCACAGGTTATTTTTGGAAATAATAAAAATACTGAGCGAAGAAAATACCGGAGGGGACCCACACCACAGCACGAGGGTGGGGCGCGCCCCTCTCGGGGCCCCGGTGGCCCTCCGTGCCCATCTTCTCGCTATATGAAGTCTTTCGTTTGAGGAAAAATCATAAGCAAGCTTTCGGGACGAGACTCCGCCGCCACGAGGCGGAACCTTGGCGGAACCAATCTAGGGCTCTGGCGGAGCTGTTCTGCTGGGACACTTCCCTCCGAGGGGGAAATCATCGCCATCGTCATCACCAACGCTCCTCTCATCGGGAGGGGCCAATCTCCATCAACATCTTCACCAAAGACCATCTCCTCTCGCACCCTAGGTCATCTCTTGTATCCAATTCTTGTCTCTAAGTCTGAGATTGGTACTTGTAGGTTGCTAGTAGTGTTGATTACTCCTTGTAATTGATGCTAGTTGGTTTATTTGGTGGAAGATCATATGTTCAGATTCTTTATGCATATTAATACTCCTCTGATTATGAACATGAAGTAGTTACGTTTGTTCCTGAGGACATGGGAGAAGTCTTGCTATTAGTAGTCATGTGAATTTGGTATTCGTTCGATATTTTTATGAGACGTATGTTGTCTCTCCTCTAGTGGTGTTATGTGAACGTCGACTATATGACACTTCACCGTTATTTGGGCCTAGAGGAAGGCATCGGGAAGTAATAATTAGATGATGGGTTGCTAGAGTGACAGAAGCTTAAACCCTAGTTTATGCGTTGCTTCGTAAGGGGCTGATTTGGATCCAGATGTTTCATGATATGGTTAGTGAGGGAGTTCCGGACTAGGGGGTGTCCGGATAGCCGAACTATCATCATCGTCCGGACTCCAAGACTATGAAGATACAAGATTGAAGACTTCGTCCCGTGTCCGGATGGGACTTTCCTTGGCGTGGAAGGCAAGCTTGGCGATACGGATATGTAGATCTCCTATCATTGTAACCGACTCTGTGTAACCCTAGCCCTCTCCGGTGTCTATATAAACCGGATGGCTTTAGTCCATAGGACGAACAACAATCATACCATAGGCTAGCTTCTAGGGTTTAGCCTCTTTGATCTCGTAGTAGATCCACTCTTGTAACACACATCATCAATATTAATCAAGCAGGACATAGGGTTTTACCTCCATCAAGAGGGCCCGAACCTAGGTAAAACATCGTGTCCCTTGTCTCCTGTTACCATCCGCCTAGACGCACAGTTCGGGACCCCCTACCCGAGATCTGCCGGTTTTGACACCGACATTGGTGCTTTCATTGGGAGTTCCTCTGTGTCGTCAACGATAGGCTCGATGGCTTCTTCGATCATCAACAACGACGCGGTCCAGGGTGAGACTTTTCTCCCCGGACAGATCTTCGTGTTCGGCGGCTTTGCATCATGGGCAATTCGCAGGCCATCCGGAGCAGATCGAAGCTACACCCCGGCCGTCGGTCAGATTTGGAAGTCTAAACTATACAGCCGATATCCGCGGAGACTTGATCTTCGACGGATTCGAGCCGCAGCTGCGCGCCGCCTTGTCTCGATGGGCATGATCTAGCTCTGCGCGTAAGCGGTGCCACGAGGCCGCACTGAATCCGCTCCGACCCTTAATCCGGGCCGGATTCCCCGATCGAGGACGAGTGGTTGGACACCGCCTCGGGGGCTTTAATCTCTACGGCGATCGAGCCGAACTCCATCCCTGTCCTTTGCGAAGACCTCGACTCCAGGGTGCCGGACTCCTCTCCGGACTCCGAACCCTCCGCGCCCTTGCCAATCGAATCCGATTGGGCGCCTGTTATGGAGTTCACGGCCGCGGACATCTTTCAGCACTCGCCCTTTGGCGACATCCTGAATTCACTAAAGTACCTCTCATTATCAGGAGAGCCCTGGCCGGACTGCGGTCGGGGCGGTTGGGATGCGGACGACGAAGAAATTCAAAGCCCACCCACCACCCACTTTGTAGCCATTGTCGGCGATCTAACCGACATGCTAGACTACGACTCAAGACATCGACGGTATGGACGACGATGCGGAGATTTACCAAGACCCAGCGCCTACGAGGGCAATCGGAAGGCCACCTCGTCATATGACATATATATGGTGGACATCCCAAAAGATGGGAACGACGATGGAACAACGGAGGATGACCCCTTCAAGAAACAGCCGAAGCGCCGACGTCAGCGGCGCCGCTATAAATCCCGCCACAGCAAGAATGAAGATTCCAGCACCGGAGATAACAACACACCGGACAGTGCCGAAGACAATCCACTCCAGCAAGATCCAGCGCAGGAGGATGGAGACGCCATCCCTCACGAGAGAGCGGCGAAGAAGAGGTAGAGGATTATATGCCTCCTCCGGAGACGAAGCAAGCCTCGACGACGATGAATTCGTCGTGCTCGAGGATCCCGTCGAACAAGAGCGTTTTAGACGCAGGCTTATGGCCACGGCGAA
This sequence comes from Aegilops longissima, assembly GCA_021605205.1. Lineage (NCBI taxonomy): Eukaryota > Viridiplantae > Streptophyta > Magnoliopsida > Poales > Poaceae > Aegilops > Aegilops longissima. The sequence goes on along the minus strand of CM038677.1, from coordinate 250,117,589 downwards.
CAGCCTCAAGAAAAGCAGCAACAACTTAGAGCTGATCAGATCTGCTAGCCGACAGATGGATCAAGTCCTCGCGTCAAGAGCATGATCTCGACGCCCTCAAAGCTACCCTAAACGCAAGCTGCTCCCCGATTAGAGGAGGAGGCTTACGAACCCGCATCACCAGGAGACAATACGGCTGACCGCCACCCGTGATCGCGACAGAGAGGCCTCTAGGCCCTTCACTAGAACCGCACCCGGCATCGCTAAAAAGCACACGGCCACGGGGAACGCCCGACCTGCGAGATATATTGGAGGACAAGTCAAGACAATCAAGATCGATCTATGGATCGCGTGGGCCACGGCACGTGATTTACAACCGTCGCGCCGGATCTGATAAGTCCGCCAGCTGAACAAAATGACAAAGCTCTTTTGAGCTCCGTCATGATATCGCCCGAGACAAAGGCGCGCAGACACCCACTATGCTTCACGACGAAGTAATGGATCATCAAATCCCGAAGGGTTTAAACCCGTCAATATTGAATCCTATGATGGCACAACAGACCCGCGGTTTGGATCAAGACTATCTCCTTCACATCCACATGGCCCGCGGCGATGATCTTCACGCCATCAAATACCTCCCCTCAAGCTTAAAGGACCAGCCCGGCATTGGCTCAACAGCTTGCCGCAGAGTCAATTGGGAGTGGGAGGACCCAAAGCCGCATTCCTCGATAACTTCCAGGGCACTTATGTGCGACCACCGACGCTGATGACCTAAGCCACATAATTCAGCAGCCAGACGAATCGCCGGACAGTTCTCGACACGGTTCTTAACCAAGAAAACCAAATCGCCGACCGTATGCGGATGCGGAAGCCCTCGCGCTTTCAAGCATAACATCCGCGACGAGTGGCTTGCCCGGCACCTAGGACATGAAAAGCCGAAATCCATGGCAGCCCTCACATCACTCATGACCCGCTTCTGCGCGGGTGAGGACAGCTGGCTAGCACGCAGCAACAACCTCAACAAAAATTCTGGCAGTCCGGACTTCAAGGACCGAAATGGCAGGTTGCGTCGTAACAAAAACAAACGCCACATTAACGGCGACAATATTGAGGATACGACAGTCAATGCCGGATTCAGAGGCTCTAAACCCGGTCAGCGGAAAAAGCCATTCAAAAGAACTACTCCGGGTCCGTCCAATTTGGACCGAATACTCGACCGCTTGTGCCAGATACACGACACCCCCGAAAAGCCAGCTAACCACACCAACAGGGACTGTTGGGTATTCAAGCAGGCAGGCAAGTTAATCGCCGAAAACAATGACAAGGGGCTGCATAGCGATGAGGAGGACGAGACCCAACCGCCCGAACAATAGAGGATGTAAGGTTTCCCCACAAGCGGACGGTGAACATGATATACGCAACGCACATACCCAAAAGGGAGCGGAAGCGTGCACTCGAGAATGTCTACGCGATGGAGCCAGTTGCCCAAGTTCAATCCATGGTCCTCCCGCCCGATCACTTTTGACCGAAGGACCACCCCACCAGCATCCGCCACGGCGGATTCGGGCGACCGGTCTTAGACCCAATCGTCAATGGATTTCACCTAACCGAGTCCCGATGGACGGCGGCAAGAACTGAACCTGCTTTACCGGGATACAAAGTCGCAAAATGGGCATAGATCCCTCAAGGATTAAACCTACCAAAACGACCTTTAAAGGCGTCATACCAGGTGTAGAAGCCAATTGTACAGGCTCAATTACACTGCAAGTGGTCTTCGGATCCCCGGATAACTTCCGAAGCGAGGAGTTAATCTTCGACATAGTCCCGTTCCGCAGCGGCTATCATGCCTTGCTCGGACGTACCGCGTTTGCAAAGTTCAACGCGGTGCCGCACTACGCATACCTCAAGCTCAATATGCCAGGCCCTCGAGGAGTCACCACGGTCAACGGAAACACTGAACGTTCACTCCGCACGGAGGAACATACAGCGGCTCTCGCGGCAGAAGTGCAATGCAGCCTCTTAAGGCAATTCTCGAGTCCGGCCGTTAAGCGGCCGGACACAGCTAAGCGCGCCCGGAGTAACTTACAACAAGACCACGACACGCCCGAGCACGCGTAGCAATGCGGCCCCAACCCCAGCTCCCGCGAACGTCAGCAGGTCCTTCGCGTACACCATTACGCCTCAAGATACCATGGGCATGGGGAGAGGGCACGACCACGATAAACCTGCATCGCGGCTCAACCACACCAGGGGCTCTCAAGTGTGTCGTTCCTTTTCTTTTCTTTTACCTTTTACTTTTTATCCACAGGACTCCGTTGTCAGAGGCCCTGTCCGGCAGCAGACCTGTTGAACTCACGATGCAACAGCCAGGGAAGGATAAAGGCTACAACGAATATACAGGTGGTCTCCATTACGAGCATTTTTATACACCAATCTGCAGCCTACCTGGAGGGGACATGTTTAACAGTCCTGCCTTGCTTATCGCACTATTTGTATCGCTCGCATTCAGTAGCAGCACTTATTGAATAAAACAAATGCAGCACCTTTTTTTATAATTGCATTTCTTTTTCATACATATGTTCATTCACGGCATGTTGCATCCGTACACTTTGGTACGGCTAATATACACCAGGGGCTTATGTTTCCGGCATTATGGTGTGATGAGTCCGAACACTTTCACAAGTGCGGCACCCCGAACTTATAGCACTATATGCATCGGCTCCGAATCATGTCTTGGGTCAATAGTTGGGTTTGCCCGGCTCCCATGTTTTGGTACCTTACATTCCGTTATATCGGCTAAGGTAGCACTGGGAGAACCACTGCGATTCCGCCCTAGTTGAGCTGGGTTAACGCCTCAGTGGAGAAAGCTAAAACTGACCGTCATGATGAGGCGAGAGCCGGTCGCTGTTCGAGAGGTTTTTTGCGAGTCCTTAAAGACTTATGCCGCTTAGAGCGAGGAGCCGGATACTGTCCGGCCAAGGCGTGGATAGCGCCCCAAATTCGGCCTTACGAAGACTAGGGGCTTCGCCGAAATTTAAAATTATAAAATTCTATGGCTAAGTGAGAGTGTTCAAGCATTATAAGTCCGGTTGCCTTGTTTGCTGTGTTGAGCGCCTCCTAGATGGACCCAAAATGGGAACAAGAGCGCCAAGTTTATCCCGAACAACCCAAAGACTGTGGCATGGGGGCTGAAGCCGACGACTTGCCATCTCTCGATTTGATAAACAGCCGCATGTAAGGTAATATTTTAAATTAACAAGCGTTGCTTAGCGATATGAACTAAGTTTTCAGCGCACAGGATAACAAAATGCAAGTCTACTCAAATATTACATCTTTGGAGCACTCACCCGCAATAGTGCGGGCGCCCTTCAAACACACTCTTATAATACATCTCGGGCGTGCGATGCTCCTTGCCCTCTCGGTGGCGGGTCCGTCACGAGCTTCAGGCATCCATCTTGCCCCAGGCACCTTTATGCGGGCAAGGCCCGTCGGGCACCCTCAATACAAGCGGAATGCTTGATAACTTCAACCCACGGGCACGCATCCATCACCGCAGCACCAGGCGAAGTAGCTCCTGTGCATGGCCTCCTTAGGCCACAAACGAACTATGAGGCCCTTCATGGCCTGTTCGGCCGCCTTGTGGAGCTCGACCAGCTGCTTGACTGGTCGCTAAGGGCACCGGATGTCCGCCTTAGCATACCGAGACCAAGACCTTCTCCGCCGAGCTCCCTCCTCGCCCGGTAGAATGCGGCAGCATCGGACACGCTGCGAGGAAGATCTGCGAATGCTCTGGAGAGCTCCGAATTCGGGTAAGCAACAGGTAATTAACTCTCACATGCTTACTTTGCATAAAAATGCCTTACCGCTGCTATTTTCTTCACCGCCTCAATCTCCGGAGGGCCTTGTAGGCTTGACCTTAGCGGCTTTGGCACTCTCAAGAGCGTTGCAAGCTCGACTCGAGTCTTGAGTCACGCCCAAGCTCTCATGTTTTTCATGAGATCCTGAGCTCTTGCTGTACCTCCGCCACCCGCGCCTCGCTTCTCTCGCTCGGTGCGCTCATGGCCAGATTACGTTCGGCCGCGGCCACCGCCTCCTTGGTCGCCACCTCGTTAGTGGCCCCTACAATACCCACGTTATCCTTGTCATTTTTCTTGCAACCAAATCCTTTTCATGAAGGTACAATTTTCATAAGGTATTACTCACCTTCTTTTCCTCGAGCTGCTTCTTGGCATGGCCGAGCCTCGTTCTCGGACCACTCGAGGTTTTACTTCAAAGTATTGACCTCCATGATGCATGGCGGCGGAGGTCAGCAGCGCAGCCTGCAATCCCATATTGACATATTTTTATGACTCCTGCGTTTATCTTTCTAAAGATCCTCGGTCCGGCTTTTCTTTCCAAACACCGAACCGAGCATCGGGCTACCGCCTATGCGGTACCATTTTACATATATTGAAATTCTTACCTCAAAGCCTCGTTAGAAGGCTCTTTGAGGCTTCGGTCAGCCCGCTCTTGGCGAGCTGAACCTTTTCAATCACCGCACTCATAACGGTCACGGTGTTCCTCTTCGATGGAGGCGCCGTTGAGCGCCTCCAGAATTATCCGGCACCTCCGGTTGGGCGGAGGCAGCCGGCGTCATGATCTTGCCCTTCTTCGAAGGGGTCGCCCACGGACTCGAGCCACCGTGGCCTCCGGGGCTGAGTCCAGTGCAAAGTCCGGAGGGTGTCCTGTGACACCTCCGGCCTCCTCCTCCGGCAGGTCCTTTCGGGATCCCACCTCGGCATCGTCCGCGGCACGGGGTGGAGGCAGTCGGAAGGAATCCATATCCGACGCACTCCAAGGACCCGCCGATTTAAACGGGAAGATCATCCTTGGGCGGACTGCAGGGTTGTATGCGGCATTAGAAAGACATTATGTGGCGAAAATAAAAACCTTGAAGTTATTCGGAGTCCGGATACTTACGATCTCGCCAGGCTTGGCCCTTGGAGGTCAGTCCTCGTCGTCACCGGGCGTTGGCGGAGCAGCCCGGGGAAGAGTTTTTCCTTCTTGATTCTTCGGCCTCCCTTGTTGGGGAGGCCTTCCTTTCTTCCTCCTTCACTGGGAGAGGCTTCTTCTTCTCCTCCTCGCCTTGGTGGGAGGAGTCGGCCTCGGATTCATCATCCGATAGCACCTGAAAACGGAACTCTTCCGAGTCCCGTGGCCGCCTTCTTGGCCTTCTTCTCGGCACCACGTGGGGTGCCGGAGCCAGCAGCCCCGTTAGGCGGGCGTCCGCTGGGTCCTCTGGCAATGGGGCCGGACAGATAATCCGTTTGGCCTTCGCCAACCATTCCTGTTAAAGGTAAAGGGAGTTTAGATCCCGCATAGAGCCAAACTATGTAAAACAAGTGGTGAAATCACTTACCTCGTCAGCAGGACGCTGCGAGCGGAATCCGCGATCTTCGGTGGCGGATGCGGAGCTTCAGCGCCTTGAACAAAGACCTTCCGCACATCTTCGTGCGTAGTGTCGAAGAGCCCGCCAGGTCCAGTGCTGCGCGGATCAAACTCCCACATGTTGAAGCCCGTCGCTGCTTGCACGGAGAATCCGCGGATGAGCATGACCTGACTACGTTGACAAGCTTGAGCTTCTTGTCCACCGGCTTGGATACGGGCTTAGAGTCCGGTCAGCTCCTCCGAGTCCCCCCAAATCCGGCCACTCTCTTTCCAGGAGGTGAGCCGTGTAGGGATGCCAGATCTGAATTCGGGGGCCGCTGCCCAATTAGGGTCACGCGGCTCGGTGATGTAGAACCACCCCGATTGCCACCCCTTGATGGTTTCCACGAAAGTGCCCTCCAGCCACGTAACGCGAGACATCCTGCCCACCATGGCGCCTCCGCACTCCGCTTGGCTGCCCTTCACAACCTTCGGCTTGACACTGAAGGTCTTGAGCCACAAGCCGAAGTGGGGCTGGATGCAGAGGAAGGCCTCGCACACGACGATAAACGCCGAGATGTTGAGGATGAAATTCGGGGCTAGATCATGGAAATCTCGGCCGTAGTAGAACATGAGCCCCCGGACAAAGGGATGAAGGGAAGCCCAGTCCAGCGGAGGAAATGGGGAAGAAATACTACCTCTCATGGGGCCTGGGGTTGGGGACGAGCTCTCCCTCGTCGGGGAGCCGATCTGCGATGTTGCTGGACAAATATCCGGCGTCGCGCAGCTTCGGATCTGCCCCTCCGTGATGGAGGAGGCCATCCACTTGCCTCCCGCCTCCACATAGTTGGAGAAGGTTGAGGTGAGAAGTGCGGACTTGGGCGCCTGGAGCTCGAGTTCATGGAGATGGATGAGCCAAGGAGGAAGAAGGCGCAGGTAAAAGGGTTGGATCTTTATCCCTTATATGGGCGGACAAAACATGTGTCCCCACCGCCTGGTAAAACTCGCTTATCCCCAAGCGTCACAATCAATGGCGCGTTGGGTTACCCACGTCCGTATTGATGGGAATCCGGAATAAGGGGAACACGATCTCTGCTCGACAAGACGTGCCAAAGAAACCGCTTGCTGAACGCTACCGAGGTGGAACAATAAAACAATTTGAGTAAAGGCTTGGTAGTGGTGCGACGTCACGCCACGTATCGTCGAGATTGATCTTGTGTAATATTATTCTCTCTACGGAGGTATGTGGAATTTATTTTTGCAGAGCCGAACACTATCCTGGTGTTCACAATCTTCTATAAACTATTCGGAGGAAGAACCCGCCTTGCAATGCCGAAGACAACATGCGCGCCGGACTCGTCGTCATTGAAGCCTGGTTCAGGGGCTACTGAGGGAGTTACGGACTAGGGGGTGTCCGGATAGCCGAACTATCATCATCGGCCGGACTCCAAGACTATGAAGATACAAGATTGAAGACTGTGTCCCGTGTCCGGATGGGACTTTCCTTGGCGTGGAAGGCAAGCTTGGCGATACGGATATGTAGATCTCCTATCATTGTAACCGACTTTGTGTAACCCTAGCCCTCTCCGGTGTCTATATAAACCAGATGGCTTTAGTCCATAGGACGAACAACAATCATACCATAGGCTAGCTTCTAGGGTTTAGCCTCTTTGATCTTCTGGTAGATCCACTCTTGTAACACACATCATCAATATTAATCAAGCAGGACGTAGGGTTTTACCTCCATCAAGAGGGCCCGAACCTGGGTAAAACATCGTGTCCCTTGTCTCCTATTACCATCCGCCTAGACGCACAGTTCGGGACCCCCTACCCGAGATCCGCCGGTTTTGACACCGACAGTTAGGTTTACCTTAATACTTCTTTTGTAGTTGCATATGCTTGCAATAGGAGTTAATCATAAGTGGGATGCTTGTCCAAGTAAGGACAGCACCCAAGCACCGGTCCACCCACATATCAAATTACCAAAGTATCGAATGAGAATCATATGAACGTGATGAAAACTAGCTTGACGATAATTCCCATGTGTCCTCGGGAGCACTTTTCTCTATATAAGAGTTTGTCCAGGCTTGTCCTTTGCTACAAAAAGGATTGGGCCACCTTGTTGTACTTTATTTACTTTTGTTACTTGTTGCTTGTTGCAAATTATCTTATCACAAAACTATCTGTTACCGATAATTTTAGTGCTTGCATAGAATACCTTGCTGAAAACCGCTTATCATTTCCTTCTGCTCCTTGTTGGATTCGACACTCTTACTTATCGAAAGGACTACGATAGATCCCCTATACTTGTGGCTCATCACTGCCGAGGTCGATGTACTTCTGCTTCTGCTCCTCGTGGATGCGCCGCCACTCGTCGTCCTTCTCCTTGGCGGCAAGGTTCGCCACGGCCGCCTGCTGGAACACGAGGTCGTTGAACTCCTCGTCATGGCGCCGGTGCTCCGCCTCCTCGTGCAAGCTGTGCTCGGCTATGGTGGCCGCGACCGCGTCGACCTCGGCGACGAAGTCCTCGGGCCTGAAGACACCGCGGCACATGATCTCCTTGGGCTCCTGCTTGACGACGACGACCTCGATCTCCTCCGGCTCCTCTGACCACTCTGAAATGATCGATATAGTTGACTAGAGGGGGGGGGGGTGAATAGGCAACTAACAATTTTTAGCTTTTCTTTACCAAATTAAACTTTGCATCAAAGTAAGTTGTCTAGATATGCAACTAAGTGGACAACCTATATGATGCAACAAACACAACCACGCAAGCAAGCAATGAATAAAACACAATTAGGCTTGCACAAGTAAAGGGATGAGATAACCAAGAGTGGAGCCGGTGGAGACGAGGATGTGTTACCGAAGTTCCTTCCTTTGAGGAGAAGTACGTCTCCGTTAGAGCGGTGTGGAGGCACAATGCTCCCCAAGAAGCCACTAGGGCCACCGTATTCTCCTCACGCCCTCACACAATGTGAGATGCCGTGATTCCACTATTGGTGCCCTTGAAGGCGGCAACTGAACCTTTACAAACAAGGTTGGGGCAATCTCCACAACTTAATTGGAGGCTCCCAACACCACCACGAAGCTTCACCACAATGGACTATGGCTTCACGGTGACCTCAACTGTCCAGGGTGCTCAAACACCCAAGAGTAACAAGATCCGCTAGGGATTAGTGGGGGGAATCAAATTTCTCTTGGTGGAAGTGTAGACCGGGGCCTTCTCAACCAATCCCGACCAAATCAACAAGTTTGATTGGCTAGGGAGAGAGATCAGGCGAAAATGGAGCTTGGAGCAACAATGGAGTTTTGGGTTGGAAGAGGTGAGTCTTCTTGGGGAAGAAGACCCTCTTTTATAGTGGGGGGACATTTCCAACCGTTACCCACCACTCAGCCCGCGACCCACGGAACTACCAAGACCACAGGCGGTATACATCAAGATGGGCTGCGGTACTACATGGCGGACCGCGGTACTACCGTGGGCACAGCGGAGACCGGACCTAGAAAACAGGAGCACTAAAAGGGCGCGGTAGATCCGCAGAAGCGGTACTACCGTGACCTCATACGGTACTTCCGCAAGACAGCCGCATGCCAGGTCTGGTAGGCACAGATGTAAAAAATTACATCCGTGACTACCTCCGCTTGAGAAATTGCCGTGCAAAAATCCGACACGAAACTACCGCGACCATGGGTGTGGTACTACCGTGAAAGGTGCGGATGTAAAAATTACATCCGCCTTACCTCCGCATTTGCTATGCACGACTGCGTCAAGGCCACGGCGGATTAGCGCGGATGTAAAAATTACATCCGCGATACCACCACTTGAGCAGCGGTGCGATCAGAGCTCATGGGCACTACCACTCCGGGAGCGGTACTACATGGGAGCCCACGGTACTACTGCAGGAGCCCTGTACTACCGCTTCGCTCTGCGGTAGTACCGCCGGAGGAGCAGACAACCGCTTAGCCCGAGAAGAGCAAGGCGGAGACCTTCAAATCGCAGAGACAAGGTGAGATTGGAGGAACACTCCAAGGAGCTCAAGGAAAGGCGGTGCAAAGGGAATGTGTACGTGAGATTCCACCCAAACCTTTCCAAAGCGGACCCCCTCTTAATAGTACGGCTCTCCTACGACTCAACTCCACCGAACCGAACCGTAGACAAACGCCGTCTTCAATAATCTTCGAGGGGCATGGAATTGTCTTGTGTTTAGTCGTGATGAATCTGAAAAGCTCAATACACACGATTAGTCCGCAAAGGCATTGTCATCAATCACCAAAACTACTTAGGGACAAAAGTGCCCTTACAATCTCCCCCTTTTTGGTGGATTGATGACAATACGGGATTTGCACAAAGTAAATGAATATAGCACAAGCAAACCCCACATCTCTAAAATATAGATGATCTCCCCCTAGATTCATGATAGAGAGTTAAGTGCTTAGAACTGCACGACACGAATACTAGGATCACCACTCCCCCTATATTTTAGAAATAGAGCATATCTTGCAATGATAAGGCTGACACTAAGCAAGATAGTAGATAAGAGCATAAAATTAATAGCAAGATAAAGCACAAGCTCAATAAGATGATAAGGTACGATAGAGTGCATATGTCTTACACCACATGATAAACTTAGTCTCACAAGCACAACCAAATCAAAGCAAGCAAGTTCAACGACGGAAAGCAAAGCAAACGACGAAACACACGACACACACGCAAATCCTACACTCTCTCCCCCTTTGGCATCGAGACACCAAAAAGGCAGAGAGGTCACCTACAACACAGGTGGTAGCTCATGCGGAAAAGGACTCCTCGTCTTTAGACTCTGCAGCCGGAACGGACTCCTCCTCTGAATCGGTCCACTTGTAGCCCTGCTTCTCCATCCAGGCAGTCTCTGGGGTGATGTGCTTCTCAGAACCGCTGGCCACATCCTCCCCAAGAAGCCCTCAAGATCCCGATGTCACGACAATGACTCTCCTTCCGAGCAACATGGGCTTTGTATCGACCTCTGAACCTGCATGCGAACAGCCTCTTCATCTTGTTCTTCAGCTTCTTTGCCCAAGAGGGCTCATCAGAGGGAGGCGAGAAGGCAGAATGGTCAGCAGCAGCTTCTTCCTCCCCAAGTTCCTCCTCATCCACAGCCTGCCTGGCAGCCTCAGCAGAAGTGGTGGTGTTAGCCCAATGTGGCTTGATGCGGAGCCTGACGGACTCATGACGAATCCACCCTGGAGCTTCAAACTCATCCTGGGGAAACAACCTCTCCCAAGTCGTGGAGATCAAGTGGAACAGGTAAGGCCCGTAGATGGGGACCTTACAGCTTGAACACGGCGAATCAAGCTCACACCACATGATATGTGAGACATCAAGTGGTTGAGTCTGAGCCTTACGGGCCTCCTCGCAGATAAGCATCATGTCAACGAGGTAAGCATGTACCTGGCCCATGTCCCCAATGCGTGGGAAGAGGGTGTTCCGAAAGAGCCGATGCATAATGTCAAGGAAGGGATTAAGCACCCACGCAGTCTTCTTGTTGGGAAGAGTCTTCGGAACAAGGAATGGCATGAGCTTGTTCTTGTTGGCAGAGTCAGAGTTGGCATGAGGGCGAACTCCAACTAGCGTGTCGAGCCCTTCATCCGGAACGTGAAGCAACTCCATGAACTCCTTCCAAGTAGCCGACAGACAACGACCATTAGTCATCCAAGTCATGGTCCTTGCATCATCAGTGCCGAAATGGACAGAAGCAAAGAATTGTGCGATGATCTCTGGATCAAAATCCTTGTGGAAGGTGAGCAAGTGCTCAATGGCGAACTGCTCGACTAGATCCAAGGCCTCTCCAAAGTACTCACGGTGCTTGTCCTGCCTCATATGATGCATGTCAATGTAGTGAACTTCAACATAGTGATTATGCTTGGCCTTGATCACATTCATGTATATCAGATTCTGCTGCTTGTTCCAGAAGAGTTCATTGCCACACGTGCTATCCCGGGGATTCACATAGGGATTGAGCTTCCTTCGAATGATAAACTCGGCCTGGGGCATCACATCCATGCCCATGACGGGTTCCTTCTATTTGTTGGCGGTAGTCTTGGTCCTGCGTTGGGGAGCAGCAGAGGACCCCTCTGGAACATCATCTGGGTTGCGCAGACGCTTTGACCCTGTGTCTCAGCTGGGATTCGAGCGACGAGCAAAATCGGAGCCACCACCTAAACACAAAGACAGAAAGACACGCACGGGAACAAAACGGATCAAAACCAAACCGAGAGAAACACAAAGCATGCAATTTGGACGAAACAAATGAGCGCAGGATGAATCTACGGTAGTACCGGGCAGGGATGCGGAAGTAATAAATAGGTTACATCCGCTCCAGCCGCGGTAGTACCGTGCTGGGATAGCACGGTAGTACCTGTTGGGGAACGTAGTAATTTCAAAAAATTTCCTACGCACACGCAAGATCATGGTGATGGCATAGCAACGAGAGGGAGAGTGTATGTCCACGCACTCGTGAGACCGTAGCGGAAGCGTTATAACAACGCTGTTGATGTAGTCGACGCCTTCACGATCCGACCGATCCAAGTACCGAACGCACGGCACCTCCGAGTTCAGCACACGCTCAGCTCGATGACGATCCCCGGCTCCGATCCAGCAAAGCGTCGGGGATGAGTTTCACAAGACGACGGCGTGGTGACGATGATGATGCTCCACCGACGCAGGCTTCGCCTAAGCTCCGTGACAATATGACTTTACCGCGCAGGCTTCGCTTAAGCTCGCAACGATATGACCAAAGTGGAATATGGTGGAGGGGGCACCGCACACGGCTAAGGAACGATCCGTAGATCAACTTGTGTGTCATGGGGTGCCCCCGCCTCAGATATAAAAGGAGCAAGGGGGTGCGGCCGGCCCTAGGAGGAGGCGCGCGGAGGAGTCCTACTCCCACCGAGTAGGACTCCCCCCTTCCTAGTTGGATTAGGACTTGGGGGAGGGGAAGAGGAAGGCGCCGCCTCTCCTTGTCCTATTCGGACTAGGGGAGGGGGCGCCTGCCCCTGGCCGGCCCTCCTCTTTCTCCCTTATGGCCCATTAAGGCCCATTGACCCCCGGAGGGTTCCGTAACCCCGGTGTTCCAGTAAATCCGATTTCACCCGAACCTTCCAAGTCCAAACATAGGCTTCCAATATATTGATCTTTATGTCTCGACCATTTCGAGACTCCTCTTCATGTCCGTGATCACATCCGGACTCAAACAAACTTCGTACATCAAAACTTATAAACTCATAATAAACTGTCATCGTAACGTTAAGCGTGCGGACCCTACGGGTTCGAGAACTATGTAGACATGACCTAGAACTATTCTCGGTCAATAACCAATAGCGGAACCTGGATGTTCATATTGGTTCCTACATTTTCTACGAAGATCTTTATCGGTCAAACCGCATAACAACATACGTTGTTCCTTTGTCATCGGTATGTTACTTGCCCGAGATTCGATCGTCGATATCCAATACCTAGTTCAATCTCGCTATCGCAAGTCTCTTTACTCGCTCGTAATACATCATTTCATAACTAACTCATTAGTTACAATGCTTGCAAGGCTTAGGTGATGAGTATTACCGAGAAGGCCCAGAGATACCTCTCCGATAATCGGAGTGACAAAACCTAATCTCGAATTATGCCAACTCAACATATACTTTTGGAGACACCGTAGAGTACCTTTATAATCACCCGCCACGCCAGGACGCTTGGTAGCACACAAAGTGTTCCTCCGTAAACGGAGTTGCATAATCTCATAGTTGCAGGAACTTTGTATAAGTCATGAAGAAAGCAATAGCAACATACTAAACGATCAAGTGCTAAGCTAACGGAATGGGTCAAGTCAATCACATCATTCTCCTAATGATGTGATCCCGTTAATCAAATGACAACTCATGTCTATGGTTAGGAAACATAACCATCTTCGATTAACGAGCTAGTCAAGTAGAGGCATACTAGTGACATACTGCTTGTTTATGTATTCACACATGTATTATGTTTCGGTTAATACAATTCTAGCATGAATAATAAACATTTATCATGATATAAGGAAATAGATAATAACTTTATTATTGCCTCTAGGGCATATTTCCTTCAGCCTCCCACTTGCACTAGAGTCAATAATCTAGATTACACAAGAATGATTCTCACACCCATGGAGTCTTGGTGCTGATCATGTTTTGCTCGTGAGAGAGGCTTAGTCAACGGTTCTGCAACATTCAGATCCGTATGTATCTTGCAAATCTCTATGTCTCCCACTTGGACTTGGTCCCGAATGGAATTGAAGCGCCTCTTGATGTGCTTGGTCCTCTTGTGAAAGCTGGATTCCTTTGCCAAGGCAATTGCACCAAGATTGTCACGAAGATCCTCATTGGTCCCGATGCACTAGGTATAACACCTAGATCGGAAATGAACTCCTTCATCCGACTCCTTCATTTGCTGCTTCAAGCAGCTATGTACTCCGCTTCACATGTAGATCCCGCCACGACGCTTTGTTTAGAACTGCACCAACTTACAGCTCCACCGTTTAATAAAAATACGTATCCGGTTTGTGATTTAGAATCGTTCGGATCAGTGTCAAAGCTTGCATCGATGTAACCCTTTATGACTAGCTCTTTGTCACCTCCATGTATGAGAAACATATCCTTAGTCCTTTTCAGGTATTTCAGGATGTTCTTGACCGCTGTCCAAAGGATCCACTCTGGATTACTTTGGTACCTTCCTGCCAAGCTTATTGCTAAGCATACGTCGGTCCGGTACACAGATTGCATACATGATAGAGCCTATGGCTGAAGCATAGGAACATCTTTCATTTTCTCTCTATCTTCTGCTTTGTGGTCGGGCATTGAGTCCGACTCAATTTCACACCTTGTAATACAGTAAAAATCCTTTCTTTGCCTGATCCATTTTGAACTTCTTCAAAACCTTATCAAGGTATGTGCTTTGTGAAAGTCCAATTAAGAGTCTTGATCTATCTCTATAGATCTTGATGCCCAATATGTAAGCAGCTTCACCGAGGTCCTTCATTGAAAAAAATTTATTCAAGTATCCTTTTATGCTATCCAGAAATTATATATCATTTCCAATTAACAATATGTCGTCCACATATAATATTAGAAATGCTACAGAGCTCCCACTCACTTTCTTGTAAATACAGGCTTCTCCAAAAGTCTGTATGAAACCATATGCTTTGATCACACTATCTGTTGAGGATACAGCTACGGAGTGTGAACCGCCCCGGAGGGGCCGGTTTACCCTCATGCGTGATCCAGGCCCATATGGAGGCCTGGAGCCCAGAAGGGGATTAAGGTCCATACATGTAAACCGCCCTAATCTCAGAATTTGTATTGTAAGACAAGAAGGAGAGACCAAACCGGACTCTGATGAGCCGGATTGGGATTCAGAAGCCGGCCAGGCGTTGACCCGTGTATATAAGGGACGACCATGGCGAAGTTAGGGACAGAGATTCGTGGCCAAGGCAAAGCTATTGCTCCTAGTCGCGAATCATATCAATCACACCACAACCGGACGTAGGCTTTTACCTTCATCGAAGGGCGAACCAGATAATTCCCGTGTCTTGTGCCGCATTAACCCCTCTAGGTTAACCCGCACGATGGCCCCGCGACTAAGTCCTTTCATGAGGACATCTGCCGTGATGCAGCCCACGACACTATCAAAGCGCTTATTCCAACTTCGAGAGGCTTGCACTGACCATAGATTGATCGTTGGAGCTTGCACACTTTGTTAGCTCCTTTAGGATCGACAAAACCTTCCGTTGCATCATATACAACTCTTCTTCCGTAAATCCATTCAGAAATGCAGTTTTGACATCCATCCGCCATATTTCATAATCATAAAATGCGGCGATTGCTAACATGATTCGGACAGACTTAAGCATCGCTACGGGTGAGAAGGTCTCATCGTAGTCAACTCCTTGAACTTGTCGAAACCTTTTGCAACAAGTCGAGCTTTGTAAATGATAACATTACCGTCGTCGGTCTTCTTCTTAAAATACATTTATTCTCTATTGCTTGCCGATCATCGAGCAAGTCAACCAAAGTCCATACTTTGTTCTCATACATGGATCCCATCTCAGATTTCATGGCTTCAAGCCATTTTATGAATCTGGGCTCACCATCGCTTCTTCATAGTTCGTGGGTTCACCATGATCTAGTAGCATGACTTCCGAATAGGATTACCGCTCCACTCAGTGCGGATTTTATTCTGTTGATCTACGGTTCAAGGACAACTTGATCTGAAGTTTCATGATCATTATCATTAACTTCCTCGCTAATCTGGTGTAGGTGTCATAGAAACCGATTTCGTGATGAACTACTTTCCAATAAGGGAGCTGGTACTGTTACCTCATCAAGTTCTACTTTCCTCCCACTCACTTCTTTCGAGAGAAAGTCCTTCTCTAGAAAGGATCCATTCTTAGCAACGAATGTCTTGCCTTCGGATCTGTGATAGAAGGTATACCCAATTGTCTCCTTTGGGTATCCTATGAAGACACATTTTCCGATTTGGGTTCAAGCTTATCAGGTTGAAGCTTTTTCACATAAGCATCGCAACCCCAAACTTTCAAAACGACAACTTTGGTTTCTTGCCAAACCATAGTTCATAAGGTGTCGCCTCAACGGATTTTGATGGTGTCCTATTTAACGTGAATGCGCCGCCTCTAAAGCATAACCCCAAAACGATAGCGGTAAATCGAAATAGACATCATAGATCGCACCATATCTAGTAAAGTACGACACGACGCTCGACACACCATTACGCTGTGGTGTTCCCGTGGCGTGAGTTGCTAAACTATTCCGCATTGCTTCAAATGTAGACCAAACTCGTAGCTCAAATATTCTCCTCCACGATCAGATCGTAGAAACTTTATTTTCTTGTTACGATGATTTTCAACTTCACTCTGAAATTCTTTGAACTTTTCAAATGTTTCAGATTTATGCTTCATTAAGTAGATATACCCGTATCTGCTTAAATCATCTGTGAAGGTGAGAAAATAACGATATCCGCCACGAGCTTCAACATTCATCAGACCACATACATCTGTATGTATGATTTCCAACAAATCCGTTGCTCTCTCCATACAACCGGAGAACGGTGTTTTAGTCATCTTGCCCATGAGGCACGGTTCGCAAGTACCAAGTGATTCATAATCAAGTGATTCCAAAAGTCCATCTGTATGGAGTTTCTTCATGCGTTTTACACCGATATGACCTAAACGGCAGTGCCACAAATAAGTTGCACTATCATTATCAACTCTGCATCTTTTGGCTTCGACATTATGAATATGTGTATCACTATTGTCGAGATTCAGCAAGAATAGACCATTCTTCAAGGGTGCATGACCATAAAAGATATTATTCATATAAATAGAACAACCATTATTCTCTGATTTAAATGAATAACCGTCTCGCATTAAACAAGATCCAGATATAATGTTCATGCTCAACGCTGGCACCAAATAACAATTATTTAGGTCTAAAACTAATCCCGAAGGTAGATGTAGAGGTAGCGTGCCGATCATGATCACATTGACTTTGGAACCGCTTTCCCACGCGCGCATCGTCACCTCGCCCTTTGCGGCTCGCTTATTCCGTAGTCCCTGCTTCGAGTTGCAAATATTAGCAATGTAACCAAGATCAAATACCAGTGCTACTACGAGCTCTAGTAAGGTACACATCAATAACATGTATATCACATATACCTTTGTTCACCTTGCCATCCTTCTTATCCGCCAAATACTTGGGGCAGTTCCGCTTCAAAGGTCCATCCGCTTGCAGTAAAAACACTCGGCCAGGCTTAGGTCCAGACTTGGGTTTCTTCTCTTAAGCAGCAACTTTCTTGTTGTTCCTTTTGAAGTTCCCTTCTTCTTCCCTTTGCCCTTTTCTTGAAACTAGTGGTCTTGTTGATCATCAACACTTGATGCTCTTTCTTGATTTCTACCTCCATGCTTTTAGCATTGCGAAGAGCTCAGAATTGTCTTAGTCATCCCTTGCATATTATAGTTCATCACGAAGCTCTTGTAGCTTGGTGGCAGTGATTGGAGAATTCATCAATGACACTATCATCCGGAAGATTAACTCCCAGTTGAATCAAGTGATTATTATACCCGCACATTTTGAGTATGTGCTCACCGACGTAACTATTCTCCTCCATCTTGCAGCTATAGAACTTATTGGAGACTTAATATCTCTCAACCCGGCATTTGCTTGAAATATTAACTTCAACTCCTGGAACATCTCATATGCCCCATGACGCTCAAAACATCGTTGAAGACCCGGTTCTAAGCCGTAAAGCATGGTACATCGAACTATGGAGTAGTCATCAGCTTTGCTCGCCAGACGCTCACAACTTCGGCGCTCCTCCTGCAAGAGGCTTCGCACCCAGCGGTGCTTCCAGATTTAATTCTTCCGTGCAGCAATGAGGATAATCCTCAAATTACGGACCCAGTCCGTAATTGCTACCATCATCTTTCAACTTTGCTTTCTCAAGGAACGATTAAAATTCAACGGAACAACAAAGACGAGCCATCTATCTACAAAGAAACATAGACAAGCAAAATACTATCGGTACTAAGTTCATGATAAATTTAAGTTCAATTAATCATATTAAAACTCCCACTTAGACAGACATCTCTAGTCATCTAAGTGATTACGTGATCCAAATCAACTAAACCATAACCGATCATCACGAGAGATGGAGTAGTTTTCAATGGTGAACATCACTATGTTGATCATATCTACTATATGATTCACGCCGACCTTCGGTCTCCGTGTTTCGAGGCCATATCTGCATATGCTAGGCTCGTCAAGTTTAACCTGAGTATTCGCGTGTGCAAAACTGGCTTGCACCTGTTGTAGATGGACGAGAGCTTATCACACCCGATCATCACGTGGTGTCCGGGCACTACTGAACTTTTAGCAACGGTGCATACTCGTGGAGAACACTTCTTGATAATTTTAGTGAGAGATCATCTTATAATGCTACCGCAATCAAAGCAAGATAAGATGCATAAAGGATAAACATCACATGCAATCAATATAAGTGATATGATATGGCCATCATCATCTTGTGCTTGTGATTCCATCTCCAAGCACCGCCATGATCACCATTGTCATCGGCGCGACACCTTGATCTCCATCGTAGCATCATTGTCGCCTCGCCAACTATTGCTTCTACGACTATCGCTACTGCTTAGTGATAAAGTAAAGCAATTACATGGCTTTTGCATTTCATACAATAAAGCGACAACTATATGGCTCCTGCCAGTTGCCGATAACTTCGGTTACAAAACATGATCATCTCATACAATAAAATATAGCATCACGTCTTGACCATATCACATCACAGCATACCCTGCAAAAACAAGTTAGACGTCCTCTACTTTGTTGTTGCAAGTTTTACGTGGCTGCTACGGGCTGAGCAAGAACCGTTCTTACCTACGCATCAAAACCACAATGATAGTTTGTCAAGTTGGTGCTGTTTTAACCTTCGCAAGGACCGGGCGTGGCCACACTTGGTTCAACTAAAGTGAGAGAAACAGACACCCGCCAGTCACCTTTAAACAACGAGTGCTCAAAGCGGTGAAACCAGTCTCACGTAAGCGTACGCGTAATGTCGGTCTGGGCCGCTTCATCTCACAATACCGCTGAACCAAAGTATGACATGCTGGTAAGTAGTATGACTTATATCGCCCACAACTCACTTGTGTTCTACTCGCATATGACATCAACGCATAAAACCAGGCTCGGATGCCATCATGTTGGGGAACGAGTAATTTCAAAAAATTCCTACGCACATGCAAGATCATGGTGATGGCATAGCAACGAGAGGGAGAGTGTATGTCCACGCACTCGTGAGACCGTGGCGAAGCGTTATAACAATGCGGTTGATGTAGTCGTACATCTTCACGATCCGACCGGTCCAAGTACCAATGCACGGCACCTCCGAGTTCAGCACACGCTCAGCTCGATGACGATCCCCGGCTCCGATCCAGCAAAGCGTCGGGGATGAGTTTCACAAGACGACGGCGTGGTGACGATGATGATGCTCCACCGACGCAGGGCTTCGCCTAAGCTCATGACGATATGACTTTACGGCGCGCGAGGCTTCGCTAAGCTCGCAACGATATGACCAAGTGGAATATGGTGGAGGGGGCACCGCACACGCTAAGGAACGATCCGTAGATCAACTTGTGTGTCATGGGGTGCCCCCGCCTCGTATATAAAGGAGCAAGGGGGTGCGGCCGGCCCTAGGAGGAGGCGCGCCGAGGAGTCCTAATCCCACCGAGTAGGACTCCCGACTTCCTAGTTGGATTAGGACTTGGGGGAGGGGAAGAGGAAGGCGCCGCCCCCTCTCCTTGTCCTATTCGGACTAGGGGAGGGGCGCGCCTGCCCCCCTGGCCGCCCTCCTCTTCTCCCTTATGGCCCATTAAGGCCCATTGACCCCGGGAGGGTTCCGTAACCCGGTGTTCCGTAAAATCCCGATTTCACCCGAACCTTTCAAGTCCAAACACAGGCTTCCAATATATCGATCTTTATGTCTCGACCATTTCGAGACTCCTCGTCATGTCCGTGATCACATCCGGACTCGAACAAACTTCGTACATCAAAACTTATAAACTCATAATAAACCATCATCGTAACGTTAAGCGTGCGGACCCTACGGGTTCGAGAACTATGTAGACATGACCTAGAACTATTCTCGGTCAATAACCAATAGCGGAACCTGGATGTTCATATTGGTTCCTACATTTTCTACGAAGATCTTTATCGGTCAAACCGCATAACAACATACGTTGTTCCTTTGTCATCGGTATGTTACTTGCCCGAGATTCGATCGTCGGTATCCAATACCTAGTTCAATCTCGTTACGCAAGTCTCTTTACTTGTTCAGTAATACATCATTTCATAACTAACTCATTAGTTACAATGCTTGCAAGGCTTAGGTGATGAGTATTACCGAGAAGGCCCAGAGATACCTCTCCGACAATCGGAGTGACAAAACCTAATCTCAATTATGCCAACTCAACATATACTTTTGGAGACACCTGTAGAGTACCTTTATAATCACCCAGATTCGCCAGACGCTTGGTAGCACACAAAGTGTTCCTCCGTAAACGGAGTTGCATAATCTCATAGTTGCAGGAACTTTGTATAAGTCATGAAGAAAGCAATAGCAACATACTAAACGATCAAGTGCTAAGCTAACGGAATGGGTCAAATCAATCACATCATTCTCCTAATGATGTGATCCCGTTAATCAAATGACAACTCATGTCTATGGTTAGGAAACATAACCATCTTCGATTAACGAGCTAGTCAAGTAGAGGCATACTAGTGACATACTGTTTGTTTATGTATTCACACATGTATTATGTTTCCGGTTAATACAATTCTAGCATGAATAATAAACATTTATCATGATATAAGGAAATAGATAATAACTTTATTATTGCCTCTAGGGCATATTTCCTTAAGTACCGCGCTTGGGTCGGAAGTAATTTTTTACTTCCGGACGCCAAGCGGTAGTACCGCACCAAGGTGCAGAAGTACCGCTGAGCGCCAGATCCAAGTGAGGCTGCGGTAGTACCACTCCAGGTGGAGCGGTAGTACCGCACGGTTTGAAAACCGCCACAGAGGACGCGGATCTGGATCTGGAACCTCCGCACGACAACTTCGGTACTACCGTTGATCAAACGGAACTAATTTGACTATCCAAAGGGCATGGGACTACACTACCACTCTACAACGAATCCCACTTGCATAGATTTAGCCAAAAATCTCAAGAACACCACATGCATCTCCCCAAAACCTAGAAGCAGAAGGAAGGACAAAAAGAAGAGGCACTTGGGGAAAAACCTGGGTCCATGGCAAGAGGGCGAGGTGGGGAACGATCCCATCGATCGGAATCCGTGGAGAGCGACCGGAGACGGAGATCCGGCGAAGGCCTCCGGTGCCGTTCTTGGTCAGGAGAGAGAGAGACGGGGTGGGGAATAGAGATGAATGGGTATGGGGGAGTTAGAACTCCCCCTGTCCCGCTCTTAACCCCCACCTGCTCGCGGGGGCGCGGAAGTACCGCGGGTCATCGCGGTAGTACCGCTCGGGCGGAAGTTTCGCACGCTGGGCGGTAGTACCGCTCGTTCAGCGGTAGTAAAAAATTACTGCCGCGGAGGTAGTGGTAGTACCGTGCCCCTGGAGGGCCACGCACAAAACATAGAGCCATCAACTCCTGCGGTAGTACCGTGGCTCACCATGGTAGTACCGTAAGACCAAGAAAGTGTAAGAACACACAAGAGAAAAGAGAGAAAAGTCAAAAACAAACTCCGGAGGAGACACCAACCAACTAAGAGATGAACACGCACGACGAACGAGACCAACTACGAGACACGACTTCTCCGTGAGGAGAGCGGTGGCCGGAGCCACCTATGTTTGAGTCAATTGGTATGGCACCGCGAAGAATTATCCTTGGGCCCATGACCAAAACTCGTCTTTGAAGCACAAGTACCATAAAAAATGGCTAATGTGAAAGAGATGATCGATTTATGCATAATGGGGGGAGGGAGAGTTCATTGAGAGAACACCACTCCCCCTATGTCCATGCCTACACCTAAACTAGATAACAAGTTGAGTATGGTGGGGTGTGCAAGGGTTCGAGCAACATTGCTCGAATCAATGATATTTAGCTCATGCCTTAACTCGTTCATCCAAGGGCTTCGTGAAAATATCTGCACGGTTATCATGAGTGTTGACGTACTTGAGCTCGATCTCCCCTCGCCTAATATGATCACGGATGAAATGATACCGAATCTCGATATGCTTCGTCTTGAAGTGTTGCACCGGGTTGAGAGAAATCTTGATGGCACTTTCATTGTCACACCAAAAAGGAACTTTGTCACAAATGACACTGTAATCCTTTAAAGTTTGCCTCAAACATTAGAGTTGTGCACAACAACTACCGGCCGCTACATACTCCGCTTCGGTGGACGAGAGAGACACAAAACTTTGCTTTTTGGAAGACCAACTTACCAAAGAGCAGCCAAGGAATTGGCACCCTCCGGAAGTAGACTTCCTATCCACTTTTTCTCCCGCCCAATCGGAATCCGAATATCCTTCGAGCTTGAAGTTTGCTCCTCTTGGGTACCATAGGCCAAAGTTTGGGGTATGAGCCAAATATCGAAAGATTCGCTTGACCGCCACATAGTGGCTTTCCTTAGGTGCGGCTTGAAACCGTGCACAAATTCCCACACTCAACATGATATCCGGTCTAGATGCACAAAGGTAAAGCAAGGGTCCAATCATGGAGTGATATACCTTTTGATCCACCGCTTTACCATTGGGATCGATGTCAAGTTGGCACTTCGTGGGCATTGGAGTGGAAGCCGGCTTAACATCACTTAGCTTGAATCTCTTGAGCATGTCTTGAGTGTATTTGGCTAGATTGATGAAGGTACCTTCTCTTCTTTGCTTCACTTCGAAACCTAGAAAGAACTTCAACTCTCCCATGGAAGACATCTTGAACTTTGAGGTCATTAGTGCGGCAAATTCATCATTGAAAGCTTTGTTAGGGGAACCAAAGATAATGTCATCAACATATAGTTGGCACACAAACAACTCCCCATTGACCTTCTTAGTAAAAAGAGTGGGATCGATGAGCCCAATTTCAAACCCATGATCTTGTAGCAACTCGGTAAGGTGGTCATACCACGCACGTGGGGCTTGTTTAAGGCCATAGAGTGCCTTATCGAGTTGGTACACATGATCGGGAAAGTAGGGATCCTCGAACCCGGGGGGTTGTTTGACGTAGACCAACTCATTAATGGGACCATTAAGAAAGGCACTCTTCACATCCATTTGTTGCAACTTAAAGTTGTGATGAGAAGCATAAGAAATCAACAAACGAATGGATTCAAGACGAGCAATGGGAGCAAAGGTTTCACCGTAGTCGATACCCTCGACTTGGGAGTAACCTTGTGCCACCAATCTTGCCTTGTTGCGAACGATGGTTCCATGAGCATCTTGCTTGTTCTTGAAAATCCACTTGGTCCCAATGACATTGTGGTTCCCCGTTGGCCTTGGCACCAACCTCCACACCTTGTTGTGCTCGAAGTTGTTGAGTTCTTCATGCATGGCATTAAGCCAATCCGGATCTTCAAGAGCTTCATATACCTTTTGGGGTTCAACACAAGAAACAAATGCGTGATGTTCACAATAGTTTGCCAATTGTCTACGAGTGCTTACCCCCTTTTGGATGCTTCCAAGTACATTCTTCATGAGATGACCCTTGGTGGTGAGCTTGGAAGCAATCTTGGCGGCACGACGCTCTAGTTCCTCCTCGGAGGTGAGTTGAGGAGGGGTCACTTGATCATCTTGAGCGCCGTGTTGAGCAAGTTCATGATCTTGAACTTGCTCGGGGGAGAGAACTTGACCTTGGGCATCATTTGGTGTGTCAACATCGTCTTGCGCAAGATCTTGCCCTTGGTCTTGTTCATGAGGTTGAGGGCCTTCACTTTGTTCTTCTAAGCGCAGGGCCTTGGGTTGGTGATGGCTCCACTTGAGTGGAGCATTGTCCTTCTCCTTCGGCCACAAGGGGTTCCTCAACGGGTAGGATAAAACCAACACCCATTCTTCTTATGGCTAGAGGAGGAATTTCATCACCTACATCACAAGTGCCACTTTGCTCCACTTGGGAGCTGTTATTCTCATCAAACTCCACGTTACACGTCTCCTCAATAAGTCCCGTGGATTTATTGAGGGCACGGTAAGCGTGAGAGTTTGTAGCATAACCAACAAATATGCCCTCATAAGCTCTAGATTCAAACTTAGACAACCGAACACCCTTTTTGAGAATGAAACACTTACACCCGAACACCCGAAAGTACTTGAGGTTGGGCTTGTTACCGGTGAGTATCTCATATGGAGTCTTGTTCAAGCCCTTGCGGAGGTAGAGCCGATTGGATGCATGACAAGCGGTGTTGATGGCTTCGGCCCAAAAGTTGTATGGAGACTTGAACTCCGCCATCATGGTCCTTGCCGCATCCATCAACGTCCGGTTCTTCCTCTCCGCGACACCGCTTTGTTGAGGGTGTAGGGTGCAGAATATTGATGCTTGATCCCTCATCACTAAGAAACTCATCCAAGGTGTAGTTCTTGAACTCGGTGTCGTTGTCACTTCTTATTGTCAAGATCTTTGCATTGTGTTGACGTTGTGCTTCATTTGCAAAGTCAATGACGGTTTGTTGGGTCTCCCTCTTCCTCTTGAAGAAATACACCCAAGTAAATCTTGAGTAGTCATCCACAATCACCAAGCAATACTTCCTACCCCCAAGACTATCAAAGGATGGAGGCCCAAAGAGATCCAAGTGAAGGAGCTCCAAAGGCCTCTTCGAGTAAATGATAGTCGTGGGAGGGTGAGCCTTTTCATGAAGCTTTCCTTCGATACAGGCACTGCAAGCACGATCTTTAGCAAAACTAACATTCGTTAGTCGACATGGTCCCCCTTGAGAAGACTTTGCAAAGATCTCATATTGACATGGGCTAAACGGCGATGCCAAAGCCATCCCACATCAACTTTAGCCATTAGGCATGTCGCGGTCTTAGTGGGTACCTCCGAAAAGTTAATCACATAGAGACCGTTCTCGACATGCCCAACAAAGCCCACTTTAAGAGTCTTGCTCTACAAGAGGGCCACGGTATCAATATCAAAGAAAGTGGCAAAGCCCATGATTGCAAGTTGACAAACGGAAAGTAAATTGTATGCAAGGGACTCAACAAGCATGACCTTCTCGATCGTGAGATCATGAGAAATGACAACCATGCCGAGTCCCAATACCTTAGAAAACGAGCCATCACCCCACTCGACATTGGTGGGCATAGAAGGAATCTTGTGCACGTCCACCACCAAGTCCTTGCTTCCGGTCATATGATTTGGTGCTCCACTATCGAGCAACCATGATCCTCCACCGGAAGCAAACACCTACAAGAGATCAATGCTTGGTTTTAGGTACCCGTTTTGTAATGGGTCCTTTGATGTTAGTAACAAGGGTCTTAGGAACCCAAATAGACCATTCAATGTACTCATGAGGAGAACCAACAAATTTGGCATAAACGTGCCCATCACTAGCACGGCATAACACATAAGAGGGATTAAAATCGCCGGCTTTGTTGGGAGGGGTGGCATTGTCCTTCTTGGCATCGCCACCCTTTGCGTTGATCTTCTTCTCCTTGGAAGCACCCTCTCCCTCCCTCACAAAAGTTTGCTTGAGAGGAGGGGGTCGTTTGGTCTTGTCATTCTTCTTCTTGTTCTTGGTCTTGGGTGCGAACCCAATCCCCTCCTTGGCCACAACTTCCTTTTGATTACTCAAAACGTCGTTGAGGTTCTTCTCACCTTGTATGCATGTGACAAGGCCTTTCTCAAGTTGCTCCTTCAACTTAGCATTCTCCTCAACAAGATGCACATGCTCACAACAAGGGTTAGTAGCATTTGCATTATCAATCAATACCATATGAGGAAAGGTGGCTTTCTCCTTGGTTAGCTTCACTTGGAGTTGATCAGGAGACTCTTTGAGGCTAGCATGAACACCCTTCAAGACTTTGTAAGCCTTGTCGAGAATGTTAAACTCCTTGATGAGTCTAGCAAGATCAATTCCAAGCTTTTCCTTCTCGGAGTTTAGCACACGAGACACAACAAGAGCATGATCAAGATCTTTCTTTAATTTAGCATGATCATCGTTGTATGACTCCTCAAGAGCCAAACGAAGACCACGCTCTTCCTCAAGAGCGTTGGAAAGATCCGAGATCTCATCGGCATAGTCACGACTATGCCCCTCCATCTTAGAGATGGTTTCTTCGTGAGTCTCGATCATGTCATTGGCTTCACCAAGTTGTTCCAAGAGAGCAACGAAGTGCTTCTTGGATTTGCCCTTGAGTTTACCCATAAAGGTCTCAAACTCATTCTCCTCCACATTAGTTCCCTCATGTTCATCAATGCAATTCATCAAAGAAGAATGATTGATGATGGTAGTTTTGATGTTGGGGGTTACCTTGTTGGTGGCTTTAGCCATGAGGCACTTGGCGGTGATGCTTTCATTGGGTGAGTCGAAGAGAGACACCCGAGGAGTCGTCGCAATGGCAACAGAGGCCATGGCAACCGACTCACCATCTTCATCATCATCATCATCCTCATTGTACTCTTCTTGTACCACCAAAGCTTTGTGAGGAGCCTTCTTGGTGAAGTTGCTCTTGTTGGGGAAAGACTTGGCCTTGTCCTTACGGATGAGCTTGCCACCATTGCCTTCCCTCTTCTCATATGGGCACTCCGCAACAAAATGACTCACATTGCCACAATTGAAACAAGTCCTCACTCGTTGCTTGCCCTTTGCGCCACTTGAGTTGCTCTTGTTGAAGTTGGGCCTTGAGTTCTTCTTGCTCCAAAATTGCCTTGAAGCAAGGGCCATGTGTTCATGATAGGCATACTTCGTATCTTCGAGGTTGCTCTCTTCTTCTTCTTCCTCTTCTTCTTCTTCTTCGACACAAACCTTGGCCTTCAATGCAAGGTTGGGCTTGTTTGCTCTTTGGGAGCGAAGCACCGCATTGTCGGCGGTCTTGTACAATATGCTCATAGCCACAAACTCATCCAGCACATCACTCGAGGACAAGGTGTGAAAGTCCGGCCTTTGACGAATGAGGGAGGACATGGCTTTGTGGTAGGGCATCATTGCCTTGAGAAATTTGTGCTTGATCCAATTGTCATCCGTGTCCTTACTTCCATGATCCCGGAGAGAGACCGCGAGCTTCGTAACTCTCCGATAGAGCTCACGAGGTTCTTCATCTTATTTCATTGCAAACTCATCGGCTTCATCTTGTACCACTTCATAATTGGAGCGTTGCATGCTAGCACTTCCCCGATAGAGATAAATCACTTTGCGCCAAGCATCTTTGGCCAACGAGTAAGGCCGAAGATGCGGGAGGTCTTCGGGGAGGATTGCTTCTTGGATGATGAAGAGAGCATTTTCATTGAATTGATCATCCACAGCTTCTCTAGGAGTGAAGTTGCTCCGGTCATACGGATAAAAACCTTCTTCAATGATTCTCCAAAGGTTAGTGTTCACATGATTTAAATGACTCTTAAAACGATAGACCCAAGAATCAAAATCCTCCTTTTTGTCAATCTTGGGGGGAGGACCGGCATGATTCAAATGAGTAGAAGGGATCGGTCCACCATAAACGGGTGGAGGTTGCACATGGGCAAAGATGCCGGTGCCATTTTTACCACTAGACATAGGAGCTTTCTCACTAGTAGCTTCCCCCTTGTCGGGGTTAGCATCCGTCTCCGTGTTGGCGGGATCACCCACTTTCACGGGCGCGGTGGAAAGTTTAAGCCCTTCTAAGAAATCCTTAAACATGTCCTTGACCTCGGTCGTCATGGAGGTCTTCAATGTGTCCAACGCCACATTGAATTCCTCACGTGAGATCGAGTTACCCCCATCTCCCGTAGATGATATCGGATTCGCACCGGAGTGCTCTCCCACATCATCTACGACGTCAACCATACTCTTCGGATGGTAAAGTCCTTAAAAAGAGACGAGGCTCTGATACCAATTGAAAGGATCGATATAGTTGACTAGAGGGGGGGTGAATAGGCAACTAACAATTTTTAGCTTTTCTTTACCAAATTAAACTTTGCATCAAGGTAAGTTGTCTAGATATGCAACTAAGTGGACAACCTATATGATGCAACAAACACAACCACGCAAGCAAGCAATGAATAAAACACAAGTAGGCTTGCACAAGTAAAGGGATGAGATAACCAAGAGTGGAGCCGGTGGAGACGAGGATGTGTTACCGAAGTTCCTTCCTTTGAGGGGAAGTACGTCTTCGTTAGAGCGGTGTGGAGGCACAATGCTCCCCAAGAAGCCACTAGGGCCACCGTATTCTCCTCACGCTCTCACACAATGCAAGATGCCGTGATTCCACTATTGGTGCCCTTGAAGGTGGCAACCGAACCTTTACAAACAAGGTTGGGGCAATCTCCACAACTTAATTGGAGGCTCCCAACACCACCACGAAGCTTCACCACAATGGACTATGGCTTCACGGTGACCTCAACCATCTAGGGTGCTCAAACACCCAAGAGTAACAAGATCCGCTAGGGATTAGTGGGGGGAATCAAATTTCTCTTGGTGGAAGTGTAGATCGGGGCCTTCTCAACCAATCCCGAGCAAATCAACAAGTTTGATTGGCTAGGGAGAGAGATCGGGCGAAAATGGATCTTGGAGCAACAATGGAGTTATGGGTTGGAAGAGGTGAGTCTTCTTGGGGAAGAAGACCCCCTTTTATAGTGGGGGGACATTTCCAACCGTTACCCACCACTCAGCCCGCGACCCACGGAACTATCAAGACTACACAGCGCGGTACTATCAAGATGGGCTCAGGGTACTACCGCGGACATGCAGTACTACCGTGGGCACAGCGGAGACCGGACCTAGCAAACAGGAGCACTAAAAGGGCACGGTAGATCCGCAGAAGCGGTACTACCGTGACCTCATACGCTACTTCCGCAAGACAGCCGCGAGTTAGGTTCGTAGGCACAGTATGTAAAAATTACATCCGTGACTACCTCCGCTTGAGAAATTTCCATGCAAAATCCGACACGGAACTACGCGACCATGGGTGCGGTACTACCGTGAAAGGTGCGGATGTAAAAATTACATCCCCTTACCTCCGCAGACTTGCTATCTGTACTGCTCAAGGCGTCACGGTACTACCGCGCCGCAAGCACGGTATTACAGGGTAGCGCGGATGTAAAAATTACATCCACAGATACCACCGCTTGAGCAGCGGTGCGGACAGAGCTCAGCGGTACTACCGCTCGGGGAGCGGTACTACCGCTAGCTCTCTGATAGTACCGCCAGAGGAGCAGACTACCGCTAGCCCGAGAAGAGCAAGGCGGAGACCTTCAAATCGCAGAGACAAGGTGAGATGGAGGAACACTCCAAGGAGCTCAAGGAAAGGCGGTGCAAAGGGAATGTGTACGTGAGATTCCACCCAACCTTTCCAAAGCGGACCCCTCTTAATAGTACGGCTCTCCTATGACTCAACTCCACCGAACCGAACCGTAGACAAACACCGTCTTCAATAATCTTCGAGGGGCATGGAATCGTCTTCTGTTTAGTCGTGATGAATCTGAAAAACTCAATACACACGATTAGTCCGCAAAGGCATTGTCATCAATCACCAAAACTACTTAGGGACAAAAGTGCCCTTACACACTCCCTCTTCATGGGGAGAAGTCTCGCGCCAGAAGAGGAAGAGCTCGCGGAGTGGGAAGAGCTCGCGGCAAAGGAAGGTCTCGCGGTAGAGGACGAGCCCGCGGCGTAGGAGGGCGTACGCCCGTGCCGACGGTCGTATTCCTCCGTCTCGCGGACGTGAAAGCTCGGCGGCGACGAGAGGCCCTGGTTCGTCCACTTCCTCGCGCCGTCCAAGCGGACACGCCGCTCACGCTCGGGGTCGCCGCCGCCGCTGGATCTACTCCCGGAGCCGTGGCCGGAACTCCACATGCGACCCCACATGGCGGCTGGAGGCGGAATGCGGCTCACTGGCGGCAAGAAATGTGAGGAGTGGAGTGGGGAATTGCGGAGAGACACGACGGTGGGGGCATAGGGTTTCGACCCGCAAAAGCATCGCGAACCCGTAGATATACTGGTCGGGGGGCGGTTTACGTGCCGCGGTAAAAAAATTACGGGCCGGGCGAGTATACGGGCTCTGTTCTGGCCAGAAAATTAGGCCGAGTCTGTATACTCGCCAGAATTTTGCGGGTTTACCACTTTTACGGGGTCTGTTAGAATTGCTCTTAGTTGTGCAGATATCGCTTGCTGGTTAACGATCCTGCCGGCCATATGTGTTGCCATTAATTACTAAGAGAGAAAAATTGTCTCAAAATCTAAATTAAGTTACCTCTTACGCCTAGCTGTAAGTGCATCTAGTGCCCCTTAATGATTTTGGTGGATTGAAGACTTATAGGTTAAGGAACTAATGCGTTTGTGAGTGTACTCAGGTCTATAAGTCTATGAGGAGTTTGATGTTTACAGAGAAAGTCGACCCCTAAAAATGAAGTTCTTCGACTGAAGACTTTGATATTCTGAAGACTTTCTGAAGACTTTGAAAGTGAAGAAATTGGTGTGACCTTGAAGACTTAATATTCATTTGAGGAACATGAAGCGTGAAGACTTTTGTTTTCGTAGTTTCATTTTCTCTTTCTTGAGTCATAGGAAACACCGTCTCGTTAAAGGGGGTCGAGGAAATACTAAGGAAAAATTTCCATGTGATGCTCAACTCAAAATCCTACACCTACCAATCCCTTCGAGTGAAGCCTTTGAAATCTCATACAGCTTCACCAATTTCTTCAAAGGACAAAGATGAAGTTCTTCCGTCGCCGAGGAATTTTTGTTCGACCGAGGAGTTAGGAATTCGCCATGGATTGCCTACACAAGGAGGAACATGATAGCCCCGAGGAATTTGATATTCAAATTTCCGACCGTTCTTTGTCTTCTGCCCGCCACTGTCCCAAAATATCTTATCCACCTAACGGTCATATCATTGAAGGGCATTTATGTCTTATAATGTCGGGCTGCTCCTAGGCTATAAATAGCCGCCCCCTACAACCACTAGCTGGTTGGCTGCTCCGAGAGAACTTGACACTTGTCATTTGAGAGCAACCCATCCTCCGAGGACTTTGAGCAAAAATCATCGAGTGAGGAAAAACCCAAAAACCAAACCCCTACAAACCCAAAGTGATTGAGCATCACTGAAGAGATTGATCCTGTGTGGATCCGACGCTTGTTACCTTTGAAGACTGTGCTTCTTCCAGACGGTTAGGCGTCATGGTCTAGAGCATCCAAGAGGAATTGTGGATCGCCGAGTGACCAAGTCTGTGAAGGTTTGGAAGTTGCCTGAAGACTTACCACGAGTGATTGGATGAGGTCTGTGTGACCTTAGTTCAAGGAGAATACGGTGAGGACTTGGTGTCCTAAGCTGCATGCTCAGCGACTGGGTGTCCGGGACTGTGTGTCCTCGAGTTTAAATACTCAGCCGCTCCAACCAGACGTACAACTGAGACAGCAGTTGGAACTGGTCTACCAAATTATTGTCTTCACCAACCTAATCGGTTCTATTTCCTCAACCCTTTCATTTCCTCATTCTTGTGTTGAGTGTTTGTTCATATCTGTGTTTGAAGACTTTGATCAAGACTTTCTCAATTTCCTCGTTCAATTTCTTCATCTGTTTGTCTTCATCTTGTGTTATCCTGTGATTACGCTTTCATACTCTATGCTAGTCTTCATTTCATCATGATGACCATGCGTGTATTCTGTTATGCCTACTTCTGAGTACTTATTCCACTGCAAGTAGTTCTTCGCTAAGGAATTTCCTCACCGGCAAATTCCTCAGTGAAGAATTCTTAAAAATCGCCTATTCACCCCCCCCTCTAGTCGATATAACGCACTTTCAATTGGTATCAGAGCAAGGTACTCCCTTGTACTGTGTGATTTTGGTTTAACCACCTGGAGTTTTAGTTATGTCGACCGCAGGTATGAAGAAAGTGACATGCCCTATCTTTGACGGTCATGATTATCCCAAGTGGAAGACCATGATGAGGAAGCGCCTCATGGCAATGGACAGCGAGCTGTGGACCGTCACTGAAATTGGTCTTACTGATCTGTGCAAGACGGCGAACGCAGATGATATTCGCAAGTACACTCGACTTGACATCATGGCAAAGGATATCATCTGTTCCTGCCTATCTAGAGATGAATTCAAGCGCATTATGCATCTTTGCAATGCGAAGCTTATCTGGGACCGAATCTCCGACGTCTATGAAGGTCATCGAACCCGTCATGATCCTTGGTTTGAGGACTTCAAGGAATCTCTCAAAACGATGACTTTCGAACCAGAATCATCATCTTCAGCATCATGTCTCATGGCAAAGGGTGTCGAGGTAACCGAATGTTCCTCATCTGAATTTAGTGACTTGTGAATCGATGATGATGGATCTGATGATGATATTGAACCTAGCTATACCAAACTTGTTTGCATTGCCACCAAACAACAACATGCCTTGGAAAAGGTTCAAAACATGTTAGGTAAGAGTGATGATATGTTAGGTGAAGAAATGGATCGCACTAAAGCCCTGACTGAAAATCTTCAGAGACTTGATCTAGGTTTGACAGCCTTCAAGGTCATCATAACACTCTCTTATCTGATCATGAGAAACTTTCTTATGAATTTCTTCAAAGAAAGCAAGACCTTGAGAAGCTAAGAGTGAGTTATGAAGATCTTTAGAAGGAGCGCGATTCATTACTTGCTCAACAAATCAGCGCTTCTCAGGAGGAATTTGTTCCTCCATGCTTAAAGTGCATTGAACGTGAATCTGCTAATTCTTCACCTGAATGTTCAAATGCTTCAACTGTTACAGATTCTTCACCTGCCTCTGCTATCACTAATTCATCATCTGAGGACATTGCTAGTATCACTGACGATGCAGGGCTGAAGGAACTATACACGACAGGCATGTACAAAAGCCTCAAAGGGCATCAGACTCTTTGTGATGTGCTTAAAAAACAGATCCTCAACAGGAACCCTAGGAAAGAGGGTATTGCCTTTGAGAGGAAACTCAATGCTGATGGAACATATTGGAAGCCCGAGCGGATCCCAAAACCTCATGGGTTGCTGCAAAGGGACCTCCAGTTGATCCATCTAACTTATCTGGCTTTACATGCGAATCTCCTCATTCTTCTGATGAGTCATTTGACTCCAACTATAAACTGTTCAAAAATCAGAATGGTGAAGTATTTGCTAGATATGTTGGCACTAACTGCAGGAACGGTTCCCCTATGAAGAAAATCTGGGTTCCCAAGAAGTGCCTTGAAAGTCTTCAGTGAATGTCCTCATGACACCACCTGTGAAGAATAGGAACCCCAGATCAAATTCTTCATATGGACCAAATTCTTCATATGGATCCAAGTCCTCATACGGACCAAATTCCTCACGTGGATCAAATTCCTCAAAAGGATCAAAGTCTTCATATGATTATCATCGTGCTAACAACTCTGTTTCGCAGGTAGAGCTAAGGGCTATGAATATGTGCATTATTCTTCAAACCAATATGTTCATAAGTCCTCAAGAATTTCTCTTTATTCATATGCTTACCCTAACCCTCTTATGTGAAACGAAATGGTTTGGCATCTATGCCACCATTCTCGTATGGTGCTCGCAGAGTGATGAACTCTTTGCCACCCCTTCAGATGTGGGTGGTGAAGAAAAAGAACTAATCTCTTATGCAGGGTCAGGTCTCCAGACATGCCTTAACGTCTGAAGAATTTGTTGGGGACCTGACAAAATTGCTCGAAAGGACGCAGCTAATCATGATGAAATGAACTTTCATTTCACACGCCCTCATACTTGCTTATCTCATAATCTTGACCGTGAAATTCATCGATGAACTTGATATCATATTCTTCACCGATGAAGTATATGAGATCGTAAGTTGTACTAATTCATCCGCAGGATGATCAACCCAAAGCCACCGAGTGGGTTCTCGATAGTGGATGTACAAATCACATGATCGGTGACAAGAATCTATTGATGGATGCTCCTTATCACCATCACATCTGAAGCATATCATCTTTGCTGACAAAGGCAAAAGTCAGATATTGGGTCTTGGTAAGGTTGCGATCTCTAAGGACATACACATGGACAAAGTCATGCTTGTTGAGTCCTTAGGATACAACCTCATGTCAGTCTCAATGCTTTGTGATCTTGATATGGTTGTTATCTTTGGCAAGTATCGTTGTGTTGTGATTATGGAAGCTGACAATTCCAAAGTCTTCGAAGGCTTTAGGAGAGGAGACTTGTATATTGTTGACTTCTCTATAGGACCACAACCAGCCGTGTGTCTACTTGCAAAAGCTTCAGAAGTCTGGCTATGGCATCGGCGACTTGGTCACGCAGGCATGAGGAATTTGCATACGCTTGCAAAGAAGAAGCATGTCATTGGCATTGAAAATGTCAAATTCCTCAAGGATCACTTGTGCGGAGCCTGTGAAGCTGAAAAATGACCAAGGCCAAGCATCCAAAGAAAGACTATCATGACCACTACTCGTCCTTCAATTGCTTCACATGGACCTCTTTGGTCCAATCATTACTCAAATTGTCGTTAATGATTCATCTCTATATGGCTTTGTTATTGTTGATGATTACTCTCGTTACACATGGGTACACATTGTTACTTACAAAAATCAAGTGCAGGAAGTCTTCAAACGATTTTCCACGAGGGCTTCAACTAACTTTGGTGTGAAGATCAAACACATCAGGAGTGACAATGGAACTGAGTTCAAGAATTCCGGTCTTGATACCTATCTTGATGAACTTGGTATTACTCATGAGTTATCTGCTCCTTATACTCCTCAGCAAAATGGCGTCGTGGAGCGCAAGAACAGAACTCTTGTTGAAATGGCTCGCACTATGCTTGATGAATACAAAACGCCTAGTCATTTTTGGATTGATGCAATTGATACTGCGTGCCACATCATCAACAGAGTATATCTTCACAAATTCTTCAAGAAGACTGCCTATGAACTCCTCAACGACAAGAAACCCAATGTAAGTTATTTCAAAGTCTTGATGCTAAATGCTGGATTAGAGATCCTCATCACAATTCTAAATTTGCACCGAAGCACATGAAGGTTTTATGCTTGGTTACGGAAAGGACTCGCACACCTACTGAGTCTTCAACATCGCTCTTCACAAGATTGTTGACATCGTAGATGTGCGGTTCGATGAAACTAATGGCTCGCAAAGAGAGCACCTACCTTCGTGTTAGATGAACCAGCACCGAGGATTCAATCAAGTTCAAGGCAACCGAGGATGTCATTCCTCTTCAAGAATCTGCTGAAGAATTCATTCTGACGCCAAGAACGCCGAGTGATGCACTGAAGATAATGTCAAGACAATGGTGCCGAGGAAAATGATCAAATTCCTCGACGACAACCAGCTCATCCTCGTGTTGCAAAATAAGTGCAAGTTGACAAGATCATCGATGACATTAAAGCGCCAGGTCCTCTCACACGCTCAAAAGCTTCACATTTATCTAACTTTTGTGGGCACTATGCTTTTGTCTCTATCACAGAGCCCACTAAGGTAGATGAAGCATTTCTGGAGCCGGAGTGGATTCAGGCTATGCAAGAAGAATTACTTCTTTGTTAGATGAACCAGCACCTGAGGATTCAATCAAGTTCAAGGCAACTGAGGATGTCATTCCTACTGAAGAATCTGCTGAAGAATTCATTCTGTCGCCAAGAACGTCGAGTGATGCACTGAAGATAATGTTTGAAGATAATGGTGCCGAGGAAAATGATCAAATTCCTCGACGACAACCAGCTCATCCTCGTGTTGCAAAAGAAGTGCAAGTTGACAAGATCATCGATGACATTAAAGCGCCAGTCCTCTCACACGCTCAAAGCTTCACATTTATCTAACTTTTGTGGGCACTATGCTTTTGTCTCTATCACAGAGCCCACTAAGGTAGATGAAGCATTTCGAGCCGGAGTGGATTCAGGCTATGCAAGAAGAATTACATCGATTCGAGCTCAACAATGTCGGGAACTGGTCAAACGTCCGAGATCCTCGCAAGCATAATATCATTGGCACAAAGTGGATCTACCGCAACAAGCAAGATGAAAATGGTCTTGTGGAGAGGAATAAGGCACGACTAGTAGCTCAAGGCTACACACAGTTGAAGGAATTGATTTCGATGAAACTTTTGCACTGTTGCTAGACTTGAGTCTATTCAAGATATTACTCGCCTATGCTAACCATCACAATATCACTTTATATCAAATGGATGTGAAAAGTGCATTCCTCAATGGTAAGCTTGAGGAAGAAGTATATGTTGCTCAACCCCGTGTTTTGAAGATCCAAAGAATCGACAAAGTCTTCAGACTTAATAAGGCCCTCTATGGCCTCAAGCAAGCCCCTCGGTGGTATGATACATTGAAGGAATTCTTCGTGAAGAATGGCTTCACACTCGTTCACTCGACCCTACTCTCTTTACTAAATCTTATGATGGTGAACTGTTTGTGTGCCAAATATATGTTGATGATATTATCTTTGGCTGTCTTGACCAACGTTATAGTGATGAATTTGCCTATATGATGAGTGAAGAATATCAAATGTCTATGATGGGAGAGTTGAAATTCTTCTTAGGTCTTCAAATTCACAACAACACAATGTCATATTCATATCTCAGAGAAATACCTCAAAGATGTCCTGAAGAAATTCGACATGCAAGATTGCAAAGGCGTCAAAATTCCTATGCCCACAAATGGCCATCTATGCAATCGATGAAAATGGTATTGACTTGATCACAAGGTATACCGCTCCATGATTGGTTCTTTATTGTACTTATGTGCATCTAGGCCAGATATAATGCTTAGTGTTTGCATGTGTGCCCGATTTCAAGCTACACCAAGGAATCACACCATAAGGCTGTGAAGCATATTCTTGAAATCTAGCTCACACACCAACACTAGGATTATGGTACCCCAAGGGCTCTGCTTTTGATCTCATTGGATATTCGACTCGACTATGATGGTGATCGTGTGGACCGCAAGTCAACTTCGGCACTTGTCATTTCCTCGAGCGATCTTTGGTCCGTTGGTCCTCGAAGAAACAGAATCATGATCACCGCTCTCTGGAAGCTGAATACATTGCTGCTGGCTCGTGTTGTGCTCAATTGCTGTGGATGAAGCAGACTCTCAAGGACTACGGCATCAACGTGAAGAATGTGCCTCTCTACTGTAACAATGAGAATGCCATCAAGATTGCTCACAACCCAGTTCAGCACTCGAAGACAAAGCACATTCAAATTCATCATCATTTTCTTCGTGATCATGTGTTGAAGGGCGACATCTCCATCGAGCACGTGAAGACTGAAGAACAGCTAGCCGATATCTTCACTAAGCCCTTGGATGAGAAGAGATTTAGCAAGTTGCGGTGTGAGCTAAATATCTTAGAATCTTCGAATGTTCTTTGAAAAAGACAGACATCCTAACACTTATGCAAAATTGATGACTTAGATGTGCAACACATGAAGAAACGTTTTTCTTCAATCAATGAAGAATAACACTCTAAGTGTGAAGAAATTAATGAAGAATTTGATTCCCGAACCCTCGACAATTGTACGCGTGTCTGAAATCATCATTCTTATACGATGGGTCACGCCACCACCAAAGTTGAAAATCTTCAATTTGAGTTTTCCTCAGTTTTGAAATTTTCAGTTTTCAAATTCTTCAACTTTGCAAAATCTTCACTGTTTCCGTCATTTTTCTTCATTGGCAATACATATATATATATATGGGTTTATGTCCTCTACAACATTCACTTATGGCTATTTCTTCAAGTCGCTTTTTCTGCTAAGTGAATGTGATCGGACCCTTCCCCTCTATGCTATACTCAACCCAATCTATTCACAAATTCTTCATATCGTTCTATTTGAAACTCGTTCAAAATCTTCACTTTGTCCTTGTCACCAAGAAATTGCGAACGGAACTTTAAAACTGATCTTACCCAAATTTTCGGTTTTGCCGCTCAAACCGTTCCGCATCCCACGATGCATTATTTTATTCACCCACGATCGTACACGATCTCCACTACACAGTACGTGGGCGACACATGCCGTGAGAAGGAGAATGGTCAGGCACGTTAGTCCTAAATCTTGAGCGAACAGTTTTCACCGCCTCTATAAATACCCTCTCTCCATCCTCACTTCTTTTACTCCGCCGACCTCTCTCTCCGCTCGAGCTCCTCAAACCCTAGCGCCGCCGCTACTCCATCGTTGTCGGTGAGGAAGAGCTTCACTGCCTCGACCTCGCGTCGACGTACTTGCGCTGACTGCGGAAATCCTCACTCCGCCGCCGCCGTAGCTGTCTTCCTCCGCCAAGTTAGGGCGTGGAAGATCTGAACAGACGAGCTTCACATCTACAACACCCAGTTCGTCTTGTTCTTCATTTAGGGTAAATAAAAGTTACTTTTACTACCCTCGTTGATCCAAATCTTACACTACAAAATCTTCAAAGGTGTTTTATTCTTCAAATCCCCACACACAAACACCTCACAAGCTATATGCTCTTGATTCGTTTCTCTAAGCAATCATTTTCTTCACATTCCTCAATTGTGTGGATCCTCGATCTGTACAACTCTGGAACCTAAGACAAAGAACGCTTAGTGAAATTCTTCAAGGCTCATCTGGTCAAAATCCTCAAAACTTGTTCTTTTTGAAAAACCTTCTGAGAACGCATATGAC
Organism: Aegilops longissima; assembly: GCA_021605205.1. Taxonomy (NCBI): domain Eukaryota; kingdom Viridiplantae; phylum Streptophyta; class Magnoliopsida; order Poales; family Poaceae; genus Aegilops; species Aegilops longissima. The sequence goes on along the minus strand of CM038677.1, from coordinate 250,078,819 downwards.
CTCTCCAAATTCCTCGCAACTATACTCTGCTCACAGGTACACATGTCCGCTTTGAATCACTAGGTTCTCATCAACTTAACTCATTTGCAGCGTTCCTCGAAGAAAAACTGCATACTTCTTGAGAGAACTCAATTGTTCAAATTCCTCAAGCAAGAATATGGCGACGGTAAGAAGCCACGAAAGGAGGAAAGAAACACGAGGTTATGACTGCGTTTGTGATCCCCGAGGAAATTTATGCTGACTATTGCACACCGATGAAGCTAAATTTGGCAAAGAAAAAAATCAGCGCAAGGTGCGCATTCGAAGATTGAGCGGAGATGGGCAAGGAATGGAGGAATACAGATATGTGACTCCAAAGTACATGAAGAAATTCGCTCTCAATCCTCCATGCCCAAGAGCCCCATTGGCACCCGGCCAAGTAGCTGATCCCACAAGCATCAAATGTGGTGAGGACTTTCCTAAAGAATGGGCTAAGCGCCAAGCTAAATTGGCAAGACAAGCCAAGGAGGCAGTGAAGAAATTCAATGAGGATTCTGCCATCGCTCACTCATCGAGGCCTCGGTCAAACCGAGGAAATCCATGCCAAAGAAGCCTGCTCATAAGCCAAGTGCTTCACCATCAGCGCCCTCACGGCCAAGTTCCTCAGCAGTGCCCTCAAGGCAAATTCCTCACACTGCTACAGCTCCACCAAAGTCCTCAACAGCTCCGTCAAAATCCTCAGTTCCTGTGCATCTGGCTACATGTCAAAGGACTGCTAGCTTCTCGATTGCCTCTGGCGTTTCAGCAAGTTCCTCAGCAGCACCAATTTCATCATCTGGCCCGACTCTGCTGAAGACCAAAGCAACAGCTGGACGAGGTCCTCGGCCAAGTCCAAAGAAGAAACAGGTTGCATTCCATGTGCCTTCGATGATGAAGCTTCGATGATGAACTTGCGGAAATCATCGAGATCGCCAAGAAAGGGCATAGAGCCAAAGGCACATTTGTGCCATCTTTGTTGGATCAAGGAAAATCCTCGATTATATTGATCTACGCACAAGGATCCAAACACCCTATGCCTGATTTTCATCGACCCTGGACAAAGTCATATGTTGACCCATTTCATCGCTGAAGAGAAATGGAAGTTTGAAAAGGCAAGAGAGATCAAGAAGGCTCAATCGAAAGGAGAAGTTCTCAAGAAAACGTTGTCAAAATGACACCGAGGAACTTCTCAAGGTCCAGATCGAAATTCAAGACCTCAACAAAACTTCGATTCTTACTATGCTGATTGGCAAGGAGCCAAGGTCGATTCGCAACCTGACGAAGAATTCACAAATGTTGCTGCCCCAACGCAACATGAAATTCCTCAGTGAAGCCTCACCAGCCGATCAAGAACATGCCAAGACCACCGATGAAGTTCAGGCGGCTGATGAAAATGCTAGTTCCAGGCTGATGATCCCATTCCACCACCGAAGAAATTGCCGGGCATCCACTAGTGGTGCGCTGAAGAAATCGAACAAGTCGGGCAATCTGCATCGATTGCGCTGAAGAAATTCAACCAGATTCCTCGGCTCCTCCTGCGCCAACACCAACTCCAATTCTTCCATCTGCCTCGATGTGAAGAAACCAAGGCTGCGAACGAGCTGCAGTGAAGAAAAGGAAGGCATCGGTTGTGTCAAATTCTTCGACTGCGAAGAAAATGAAGCCAATGACCAGTTCATTGAAAATCCAATTGATGTTGTTCCGATTTCCTCCATGCCATCAAAGGACCTTGTTCCTTTTGAGAAGACTATGAGATCCCAATCGGATCGATGAAGAACATCATTCTGCTGCTTCGTCGAGCAGATTGATGAAGAAATTGAAGTGGGCGCAATCCTTCAACCCCAGTCATTTCCTCACCTATGCCTCGGTTCACAGTGAAGAGGCTGGTGTTGAGAAGTGAAGATGAAGATGTGGATATTGGGTGCACCACACCAGTGATGAATGATGACTTTTGGGAAAGTCATCCCAATACTCCTCTCTTCACCCGCTCCAACAGATTCCTCGGTCCCTGCACAAACAGTCCAAATGGACTCAAGAAACTCAACCCACTTGCTCTGTGCATGAAGAAATTCCAGCCACCAGTGCTAATGAACCTGCTGCTGCTGATCCTCAGACTGCACCTATTGAGGAACAAGAAATCCCTCAGCCTGAAGAACCTGAACTCGCGATTCCTGAGGTGGTGATGCAACTCACCGACACCCCTCTGCCCAAGCAAAAGAAACCGTTCTCAAGCAAACAAAAGTTCAAGGCTGAAGATTTCTTTGCCGAGCACGTATTCTTCACTAACTATAATCCATATGATTCTGCTCGCATAAGGAAGAGGCGTTTCTGGACCGCCAGCCAAGCCAATTTCTATTCCTCAGTGCTCTTCAACAAAGATAAAGTCTTCGATCATGTTCATATTCCTCATGTGGACATGGAGTCTCTGCCAGCTTTGAGCCAGTCCTCGGTGTTCTTCACGACGCAGACTTCTGAATTTCTGCCGATATCGTGGATGGAATGAAGAACTCATTCTTCAATTCTATGCAACGCTGCACATCACCGGAGACGCCAAGACGTGAACTCATGGGTATTAGACGGATGTCTGAAAATACTCACTACAAGGCACCAACAATCTGAATTGCTTCGTGCTCTTCCACTCGATCCTCCACTTGATGGTGCTCGTTGTATCTACAACGAACCGAACTTTCAAATCACTATATGCAAGTGATGATGAAGCCTTTGAAGCCAAGGCAGGCCCCAAGAACCAAATTCCTCGTCAAGGAATTATTGTATGTGCCTCGGACTGTCTATCGGATTCTGACGAAGACAATGAGTCCTATCAAAGGCCACGACTCGAATGATGAAGAAGTCGTTGGCATCATGAAGAATATGCTTTTCAACATCATCCATGGCGTTCCCGTCAACTTCCATTATTTCTTCATGAGGACTCGCAAACATTGCTATGTCACCATTTGAGCGAAGCCTTATCGCCTTGGATAATGAGATTCATTAGGACAAGGTCTTCACTCAATTACAAGGCGATACTCGAACCATCGTAGCTACTTGCCCCGATTGAAGTCCTCAAGCGGACATTTACCTCGGTGATGACAAGGGCAAGGCTATCTGTGATAGATGAAGGCATTCGTCCATTGGATGGACAGTTTAGCAAGCAGATCCTACTCCACCAATGATGACTCGCCACACATGACTCGCCGCAAATACCTCGGTCAAGCAAAGTCCTCAAGCTCTCAGACCTGTGGTGATGATGATCGTGAGTTACTCCTCGCCTTCATCGGAAGGTTGATCGCAATCATAAATGGGTCAAGCGTCGGTTTGGTTCAATTCTTCACAACATGACCTCAACACACAATGCAGTGAAGAAAACCACTACTACCTCCATGAAACCTTCAAACGCACTGGCTGTTCTTTCACATGTCTACATCTTGAAGAACTGACGTCAATGGGACTCAAGGAAGAATTTGACTGGTCTGCACCTCCTCAGAAGAAATACAAGAAGGCCAAAGTTCCTTCCTTGGTGACCAGCTCCTATTCTTCATCGCGCGACAACGATGAAAATGAAGACTTGGGCGACACCGCGGCAGGTCCTACTACAACAACCGACCCCAACAACGCAAGGCGCTCCTTCTTCAACTTGAAATTCTTGGGGCGTTAGTCCTCAGTTTCGATCCTTTTGGTCATTCGATGACAAAGGGGGAGAAATTTGAGTTAGTCTTCAAGCGGGTCTATTTTATTGCCCATATACAACAATTTACTTTTGTTAAGTTACAACTCTCGTTCTTCTGAAACTTTTATTGGATCGAGTTGTAATCTTAAACCCGATGGTGCTTTGATACTTTTGATGCACTATGCTCTGATTCTCTTGAGCTTCTTGAAAATCTTCAAAGCGGGTCTATTTGAGCTCTGATACTCTTGATGCGTTATTTTGCATGCTTGTTCCTCATTAATGTTATCGCACACATGCTGAATTACATCAAGCACCATATTTCATCATGCATTTCAAATTCTTCATATTATATGTCAAATGCGTGTATGAATTACAAGATATAGGGGGAGATCTCCATGATTCAACTCTTCAAATGTGCATTGCCTCAAAAGCAAATTCCTCACTATGCACATCTTCAAGGGGAGTTCTTCTATATCTTGCAATCAAATTCCTCATTATCAGTATTTACACTTCATATGTTTATCCCCGTTGAAAACTTAACCTATATTGTCATCAATCACCAAAAAGGGGGAGATTGTAAGTGCATCTAGTGCCCCTTAGTGATTTTGGTGGATTGAAGACTTATAGGTTAAGGAACTAATGCATTTGTGAGTGTACTCGGGTCTATAAGTCTATGAGGAGTTTGATATTTACAAAGAAAGTCGACCCCTAAAAATGAAGTTCTTCGACTGAAGACTTTGATATTCAAGACTTTCGAAGACTTTGAAAGTGAAGAAATTGGTGTGACCTTGAAGACTTGGTATTCATTTGAGGAACATGAAGCGTGAAGACTTTTGTTTTCGTAGTTTCATTTTCTCTTTCTTGAGTCATAGGAAACACCGTCTTTGTTAAAGGGGTCGAGGAAATACTAAGGAAAATTTCCATGTGATGCTCAACTCAAAATCCTACACCTACCAATCCCTTGAGTGAAGCCTTTGGAGATCTCATACAGATTCAGTCAATTTCTTGATGTGAGAGACGAAGTTCTTACAGTCGCGAGAATTTGTTCGACCGAGGAGTTAGGAATTCGCCATCTGGATTGCCTACATGAGGAACATGATAGCCCTAAGGAATTTGATATTCAAATTTCCGACCGTTCTTGTCTCTCGCCACTGTCCCAAAATATCTTATCCACCTAACGGTCATATCATTGAAGGGCATTTATGTCTTATCATGTCGGGCTGCTCCCTAGGCTATAAATAGCCGCCCCTACAACCACTAGCTGGTTGGCTGCTCGAGAGAACTTGACCCTTGTCATTTGAGAGCAACCCATCCTCCGAGGACTTTGGCGAAAATCATCGAGTGAGGAAAACCCAAAACCAAACCCCTACAAACCCAAAGTGATTGAGCATCATCAAGAGATTGATCCTGTGGATCCGACGCTTGTTACCTTTGAAGACTGTGCTTCTTCCAGACGGTTAGGCGTCATGGTCTAGAGCATCCAAGAGGAATTGTGGATCGCCGAGTGACCAAGTCTGTGAAGGTTTGGAAGTCGCTGAAGACTTACCATGAGTGATTGGACGAGGTCTGTGACCTTAGTTCAAGGAGAATCTGGTGAGGACTTGGTGTCCTAAGCTGCGTGCTCGGCGATCGGGTGTCCGGGACTGTGTGCCCTCGAGTTTAAATACTCACCGCTCAACAGGACGCATAACCGAGACAGCAGTTGGAACTAGTCTACCAAATTATTGTCTTCACCAACCTAATGGTTCTATTTCCTCAACCCTTTCATTTCCTCATTACTGTGTTGAGTGTTTGTTCATATCTGTGTTTGAAGACTTTGACTGAAGACTTTCTCAATTTCCTCAGTTCAATTTCTTCAGTCTGTTTGTCTTCATCTTGTGTTATCATGTGATTACGCTTTCTGTACTCTGTGCTAGTCTTCATTTCATCATGATGACCATGCGTGTATTCTGTTATGCCTACTTCTGAGTACTTATTCCGCTGCAAGTAGTTCTTCGCTAAGGAATTTCCTCACCGGCAAATTCCTCAGTGAAGAATTCTTAAAAATCGCCTATTCACCCCCCCTCTAGTCGATATAACGCACTTTCACTAGCTGATCCCATACTTGTTTTGTTTTTTTAGAAAAAACGCAAATGTTATGTTGGTGCAGTAAAGGTACCTTCAACGTAGACCCTCAAACCATCTACATACGTCTGGACCGAGCTGCCCGGACGTGTTTTATCATCCAACGTTGTACCCTATCGGCCCGCGGAGCAGTCCTAACGCCCGTTTTCCCGCAAATTGAAAGCGAACTGGTCCACTCAAATCCTCCTTCTCAGTCCCATTCTCTTTCACTACGTCCTTGCTCCCCCTTGCTTTGCATCCGCATCCTCCTCGTTCATCGCCGTCGTTGCAACTCTCCGATCTCCACCCAGGTAGGACATCGCAACCCCCACCAACGCCTTCGACGTCCTTGGACTACGCCACCGTCCTTCTTTCATTCACTCAATGCTGCTCTACACGTTGTGTAGTTTGCACGTGATGCCGTGATGTACTATAGGTCAGAGGGCGGATCATTCACGCACATACATTGTCGGATGAAGCTCCAGGGCAGTATGTGTCTGGTAACATGATCCATCCATGAAAATCTTGTGGAACATCTGGTTAATCTCGTTGAATTTGAACTATTGTTATACTAGACATATTTTCATGCTCTTTATGGATGATTTGTGTTATTTTCTATCCTAATTTTGATGAATTACGTCATGTTGGATGAAAATCATCTGGTTAGTTAAAATTTAGTTTGAAATGTATGCGACTATGGTTGGATGGACGGTACCTGCATCAATGTCCGCGAACGGATGTGGTGTCCGATTTGAAAATCAGCGTTGGAGATGCCCTAAAATTGCTGATCACCGCCTATTACAGATTGATTTATGTACTGCAACCATCTGGATACTTTTGTGTGTGAAGAGTAAAGAGCCAACAACCACCTGTTTCTTTGTATTTATATTTCGTATTTAGATCATAAATTCATATTCATATTCACATTTCGTATTTTGGTTGTACATTCATATTCATATTTCGGATTTAGATCGTATGTACTGTTTTCGTATTCATCTGATGTGGGCCATTTTTCTATACTCTTATAAAAAGCCGAGTTGGTGATGATGGTGTGCCTGCCATCTTACAACATAGACCGCCCGATCTATATCTGACAGATAGAAAGCAAACTATGGCAATTTTGCAAAAAGATACCCACACCTCTCTCCACATTTAGAGGTAAGGCCTTCCCTCGTTTATCTTTATCTCCCACAACCTCATTGTTGAGCAATTAAAAAAAAGCCTCTGAATAATCTGGCATGATGGCCGTTGCCGGCGTCGTCCATCCCCATGCCACACTCCGACACTCCGACCACCAATCACCACCACGCCCCACTCCTCCTCACCTTATCTTTTCTTTTTCTCGAGATATCATTCGTTTTTACACATGAGATTACTCCCGCATGGGTCAATCACAACAGGTGTTTTATATAAAAAAACATCTTAATCTTCCGTGCAATGCACGGGCATCTTGCTAGTAACTCTAAAGATTGAAAAATAAAAATCTACATATTTTTTAGCATATGGGCCATCAATTCAAAAAATACAAGAAAAAGGAACAAAAAATTGTCAAGAGTGGGATTGTTATCATTCGTTTTTACACATGAGATTACTTCCGCATGGGTCAATCACAACAGGTGTTTTATGAAAAAAAAACATCTTAATATTCCGTGCAATGCACGGGCATCTTGCTAGTAACTCAAAAGATTGAAAAAAAATCTACATGTTTTTTAGCATGTGGGCCATCAATTCAAAAAATACAAGAAAAAGGAACAAAAAATTGTCAAGAGTGGGATTGATATCATTCGTTTTTACACATGAGATTACTTCCGCATGGGTCAATCACAACATGTGTTTTATGAAAAAAAAACATCTTAATATTCCGTGCAATGCACATGCATCTTGCTAGTAACTCAAAAGATTGAAAAAAAATCTACATATTTTTTAGCATATGGGCCATCAATTCAAAAAATACAAGAAAAAGGAACAAAAAATTTGCCAAGAGTGGGATTGATATCATTCATTTTTACACATGAGATTACTTCTGCATGGGTCAATCACAACATGTGTTTTATGAACAAAAAACATCTTAATATTCCGTGCAATGCATGGGCATCTTGCTAGTAACTCAAAAGATTAAAAAAAAAATCTACATATTTTTAGCATATGGGCCATCAATTCAAAAAATACAAGAAAAATGAACAAAAAATTGTCAAGAGTGGGATTGATATCATTCGTTTTTACACATGAATAACTTCCGCATGGGTCAATCACAACAGGTGTTTTATGAAAAAAAAAACATCTTAATATTCCGTGCAATGCACGGGCATCTTGCCAGTAACTCAAAAGATTGAAAAAAAATCTACATATTTTTTAGCATATGGGCCATCAATTAAAAAAATACAAGCAAAAGGAACACGAAATTGTCAAGAGTGGGATTGATATCATTCGTTTTTACACATGAGATTACTTCCGCGTGGGTCAATCACAACAGGTGTTTTATGAAAAAAAACATCTTAATATACCATGCAATGCACGGGCATCTTGCTAGTAACTCAAAAGATTGAAAAAAAATCTATGTATATTTTAGCATATGGGCCATCAATTCACAAAATACAAGAAAAAGGAACAAAAAATTGTTAAGAGTGGGATTGATATCATTTGTTTTACACATGAGATTACTTCCGCATGGGTCAATCACAACAAGTGTTTTATGAAAAAAACATCTTAATATTCCGTGCAATGCACGGGCATCTTGCTACTAACTCAAAAGATTGAAAAAAAATCTACATATTTTTTAGCATATGGGCCATCAATTCAAAAAATACAAGAAAAAGGAACAAAAGATTGTCAAGAGTGGGATTGATATCATTCGTTTTTACACATGAGATTACTTCCGCATGGGTCAATCACAACAGGTGTTTTATGAAAAAAAACATCTTAATATTCCGTGCAATGCACGGGCATCTTGCTAGTAACTCAAAAGATTGAAAAAAAATCTACATATTTTTTAGCATATGGGCCATCAATTCAAAAATACAAGAAAAGGAACAAAAATTGTCAAGAGTGGGATTGATATCATTCGTTTTTACATGAGATTACTTCCGCATGGGTCAATCACAACAGGTGTTTTATGAAAAAAAACATCTTAATATTCCGTGCAATGCACGGGCATCTTGCTAGTAACTCAAAAGATTGAAAAAAAAATCTACATATTTTTTAGCATGTGGGCCATCAATTCAAAAAATACAAGAAAAAGGAACAAAAAATTGTCAAGAGTGGGATTGATATCATTCGTTTTTACACATGAGATTACTTCCGCATGGGTCAATCACAACATGTGTTTTATGAAAAAAAAACATCTTAATATTCCGTGCAATGCACGTGCATCTTGCTAGTAAATCAAAAGATTGAAAAAAAAATCTACATATTTTTTAGCATATGGGCCATCAATTCAAAAAATACAAGAAAAAGGAACAAAAAATTGCCAAGAGTGGGATTGATATCATTCATTTTTACACATGAGATTACTTCTGCATGGGTCAATCACAACATGTGTTTTATGAACAAAAAACATCTTAATATTCCGTGCAATGCATGGGCATCTTGCTAGTAACTCAAAAGATTGAAAAAAAAATCTACATATTTTTAGCATATGGGCCATCAATTCAAAAAATACAAGAAAAATGAACAAAAAATTGTCAAGAGTGGGATTGATATCATTCGTTTTTACACATGAGATTACTTCCGCATGGGTCAATCACAACAGGTGTTTTATGAAAAAAAACATCTTAATATTCCGTGCAATGCACGGGCATCTTGCCAGTAACTCAAAATATTTAAAAAAAATCTACATATTTTTTAGCATATGGGCCATCAATTAAAAAATACAAGCAAAAGGAACAAAAAATTGTCAAGAGTGGGATTGATATCATTCGTTTTTACACATGAGATTACTTCCGCATGGGTCAATCACAACAGGTGTTTTATGAAGAAAAAACATCTTAATATACCGTGCAATGCACGGGCATCTTGCTAGTAACTCAAAAGATTGAAAAAAAAATCTACATATTTTTTAGCATATGGGCCATCAATTCACAAAATACAAGAAAAAGGAACAAAAAATTGTCACGAGTGGGATTGATATCATTCGTTTTACACATGAGATTACTTCCGCATGGGTCAATCACAACAAGTGTTTTATGAAAAAAACATCTTAATATTCCGTGCAATGCACGGGCATCTTGCTACTAACTCAAAAGATTGAAAAAAATCTACATATTTTTTAGCATATGGGCTATCAATTCAAAAAATACAAGAAAAAGGAACAAAAGATTGTCAAGAGTGGGATTGATATCATTCGTTTTTACACATGAGATTACTTCCGCATGGGTCAATCACAACAGGTGTTTCATGAAAAAAAAACATCTTAATATTCCGTGCAATGCACGGGCATCTTGCTAGTAACTCAAAAGATTGAAAAAAAATCTACATATTTTTTAGCATATGGGCCATCAATTCAAAAAATACAAGAAAAAGGTGTTGGAGAACGTTGCAGAAAATTAAAATTTTCCTACGGTTTCACCAAGATCTATCTATGAGTTCATCTAAGCAACGAGTCACGAGAGAGTTTGCATCTACATACCACTTGTAGATCGAGTGCAGGCGTTCGAGGGAGTGGTGATGATGAAGACGTTCTAACGTGATTCCGATCACCGATGACCAAAGTGCTGAAAGGACAGCACCTCCGTGTTCAACACACGTACGGGACGATGGCGTCTCCTCCGTCTTGATCCAGCAAGAATGAAGGAGAGGTTGAGGAAGACAACTCCAATGGCAGCACGACGGCGTGGTGCAGTTGGTACGGCAGTTCTCCGGCAGGGCTTCGCCAAGCTCGCGTGGAGAAAGAGAGGTGTTGGGGAGGGGAGGGGCTGCGCCTTCAATGGTCTATGCAGCCCCCCCCCACCCCTCTATTTATAGGAGGAGAGGGCAAGGGGGGCCGGCCATCTATGGGAAACCCTAGATGGGGCGGCGGCAAAGGGAGGAGGGAGGGTGGCTTGCCCCCCAAGCTAGGGGGGCGCCCCCTTTAGGGTTTCCCCTCCACATGCCCTAGCCGCATGGGCCTAGGTGGGGAGGTGCGCCCAGCCCACCAGGGGCTGGCTCCCTCTCCCACTTAGCCCATGTGGCCCCCCGGGAGGGGTGGCCCCTCCCGGTGGACCTCCAGAACTCTCCCGGTGGCCCCGGTACATTACCGGTATACCCCCGAAACTTTCCGGAGTCCGTTTAACCACTTTCCATATATAAATCTTTACCTCCGGACCATTCCGGAACTCCTCGTGACGTCCGGGATCTCATCCGGACTCAAACAACATTCGTAATCACATACTTGTCTTCCTATTAACCCTAGCGTCACCGAACCTTAAGTGTGTAGACCCTACGGGTTCGGAGACATCTGAGACATGACCGAGACGATCTCAGGTCAATAACCAACAGCGGATCTGGATACCCATGTTGGCTCCCATATGTTCCTCGATGTTGTCATCGGATGAACCACGATGTCAAGGGTTCAAGCAACCCGTATTCTATTCCCTTTATCAAGCGGTATGTTACTTGCGAGAGACTCGATCGTCGGTATCCCAATACCTCGTTTAGTCTCGTTACCGGCAAGTCACTTTACTCGTACCGCAATGCATGATCCCGTGACGGACACTTGATCACTTTGAGCTCATTATGATGATGCATTACCGAGTGGGCCCGATGATACCTCTCCGTGTCTGGAGTGACAAATCCCGCTCGATCCGTGTCAACCCAATGGTCACTTTCGGAGATACCGTAGTGCACCTTTATAGTCACCCGATTCGTTGTGACGTTTGATACACCAAAGCACTCCTACGGTATCCGGAATTGCACGATCTCATGGTCTAAGGAAGAGATACTTGACATTGGAAAAGCTCTAGCAAAACAAACTACACGATCTTGTGCTATGCTTAGGATTGGGTCTTGTCCATCACGTCATTCTCCTAATGACGTGATCCCGTTGTCAATGACATCCGATGTCCATAGTCAGGAAACCATGACTATCTGTTGACCAACGAGCTAGTCAACTAGAGGCTTACTAGGGACGTATTGTAGTCTATGTATTCACACGTGTATTACGATTTCCGGATAATACAGTTATAGCATGAATAAAAGACAATTATCATGGGCAAGGAAATATAATAATAATGCTTTTATTATTGCCTCTAGGGCATATTTCCAACAAAAGGAACAAAAAATTGTCAAGAGTGGGATTGATATCATTCGTTTTTACACATGAGATTACTTCCGCATAGGTCAATCACAACAGGTGTTTTATGAAAAAAAACATCTTAATATTCCGTGCAATGCACGGGCATCTTGCTAGTAACTCAAAAGATTGAAAAAAAATCTACATATTTTTTAGCATGTGGGCCATTAATTCAAAAAATACAAGAAAAAGGAACAAAAAATTGTCAAGAGTGGGATTGATATCATTCGTTTTTACACATGAGATTACTTCCGCATGGGTCAATCACAACATGTGTTTTATGAAAAAAAACATCTTAATATTCCGTGCAATGCACGTGCATCTTGCTAGTAACTCAAAAGATTGAAAAAAAAATCTACATATTTTTTAGCATATGGGCCATCAATGCAAAAAATACAAGAAAAAGGAACAAAAAATTGTCAAGAGTGGGATTGATATCATTCGTTTTTACACATGAGATTACTTCCGCATGGGTCAATCACAACAGGTGTTTTATGAAAAAAAAAACATCTTAATATTACGTGCAATGCAAGGGCATCTCGCTAGTAACTCAAAAGATTGAAAAAAAAATCTATATATGTTTTAGCATATGGGCCATCAATTCAAAAAATACAAGAAAAAGGAACAAAAAATTGTCAAGAGTGGGATTGATATCATTCGTTTTTACACATAAGATTACTTCCGTATGGGTCAATCACAACAGGTGTTTTATGAAAAAAACATCTTAATATTCCGTGCAATGCACGGGCATCTTGCTAGTAACTCAAAAGATTGAAAAAAAACCTACATATTTTTTAGCATATGGGCCATCAATTCAAAAAATACAAGAAAAAGGACAAAAAATTGGCAAGAGTGGGATTGATATCATTCGTTTTTACACATGAGATTACTTTCGCATGGGTCAATCACAACAGGTGTTTTATGAAAAAAAAACATCTTAATATTCCGTGCAATGCACGGGCATCTTGCTAGTAACTCAAAAGATTGAAAAAGAAATCTACATATTTTTTTAGCATATGGGCCATCAATTCAAAAAATACAAGAAAAAGGAACAAAAATTGTCAAGAGTGGGATTGATATCATTCGTTTTTACACATGAGATTACTTCCGCATGGGTCAATCACAACAGGTGTTTTATGAAAAAAACATCTTAATATTCCGTGCAATGCATGGGCATCTTGCTAGTAACTCAAAAGATTGAAAAAAAATCTACATATTTTTTAGCATATGGGCCATCAATTCAAAAAATACAAGAAAAAGGAACAAAAAATTTGCAAGAGTGGGATTGATATCATTCGTTTTTACACATGAGATTACTTTCGCATGGGTCAATCACAACAGGTGTTTTATGAAAAAAAACATCTTAATATTCCGTGCAATGCACGGGCATCTTGCTAGTAACTCAAAAGATTGAAAAAAAAATCTACATATTTTTTAGCATATGGGCCATCAATTCAAAAAATACAAGAAAAAGGAACAAAAAATGTCAAGAGTGGGATTGATATCATTCGTTTTTACACATGAGATTACTTCCGCATGGGTCAATCACAACAGGTGTTTTATGAAAAAAAAAACATCTTAATATTCCGTGCAATGCATGGGCATCTTGCTAGTAACTCAAAAGATTGAAAAAAACTCTACATATTTTTTAGCATATGGGCCATCAATTCAAAAAATACAAGAAAAAGGAACAAAAAATTGTCAAGAGTGGGATTGATATCATTCGTTTTTACACATGAGATTACTTCCGCATGGGTCAATCACAACAGGTTTTTTATGAAAAAAACATCTTAATATTCCGTGCAATGCACGGGCATCTTGCTAGTAACTCAAAAGATTAAAAAAAATCTAAATATTTTTTAGCATATGGGCCATCAATTCAAAAAATACAAGAAAAAAGAACAAAAAATTGTCAAGAGTGGGATTTGAACCCACGCCCTTTCGGACCAGTACCTGAAACTGGCGCCTTAGACCAACTCGGCCATCTTGACATTACTTACAACGTGCAACAACTTACCTTTTAGGTAGGTCTGCTCGGCCATCTGGACTTCACGCGCAACGCTCGTGAAAATGAATCTATACTTGTCCAGTCCACTGGGCCCACCAACCGTTATTCTCGGCTTTCTAACGCTTGTGTGGCTTCTCTTCAGACAATTTAACTTAGTTTGATTGCCAGGTTTAGTAGTACAACAAATGTCAAAACTGAACTTCCATTTGCTATGAAGTGGTCTTGCTGTCCCTGAAGCAAGTACAGTCCCTAAGTGACTTAGAACAAAGAAAATATAGTATACTACTAACATTCTCTGATAAAAATACTAGTAGTAAGCCGTGAAACATTATTGCAAGCTAGTACAACCACCATAGATAATGATCCAGGAGATTTAGTTACAAGCAGGACTATATATGCGATGGACACCGCAAGTTTGTCTTGGGTTTAACCTACGCGCTCATCATCTTGGTTCGATCTCCGTGAGTGACACCTCGTTCGGCGACGGCGACGTCGCTGCCTGGGGCTTGCTGTCCCCGGTGGACTGTGACTGGGACTGGGATCCCCTTGGATACGCACCCGAGCACATGCCCGAGAAACCCTCCATGTCGTCGACGCAGAACGTTGGCCTCGACGGCGCCTGCAGAGACACCGTGCTGCTGCTGAGCATGACGTTCACCGCCGACATCGTGGGCCTGTCCGCAGGGCTGTCCTGGACGCACAGCAGCCCGATGTTGACCAGCTTCAGCATCTGGCCTCCCGTCGAACGGCCGCCCAGGGACGGATCCACCAGCTTCTCGACTGTTCCGCCAGTCCAGTGCTCCCATACCTGCATACATGTGCCAAGAATGTTGAGCTTGTGTTGGCTCCAAAATTACAAGGAGCAGAAATAAGTAGTGCTACTCACCAGGCTTAAGAGGTCAAGGGATGGCTCCGAGGTAGCGAAGCTGCTGTTCTTCCTCCCCGTGACGATCTCCAGGAGCAGAACGCCGAAACTGAAGGCGTCCGACTTGATGGAATACTGCCCGCGCATCGCGTACTCCGGCGCCATGTATCCGCTGCGTGCAAAACCAGCAACATCTCGTCGTGTAAATAAACGTCTACGCATTAGCTAGTACTGTAATGCAGGTCGTGCTTACTATGTTCCGGCGATGTGGCTGGTGACGGCCTGCGACTGATCCCAGCCGAACAGCTTCGCCAGCCCGAAGTCCGAAATCTTGGGGTTGCAGTCCGAGTCCAGGAGCACATTGCTGGCCTTGAGGTCCCGGTGGACGATCCTCAGCTGGGAGTCCTCGTGGAGGTACTGCAGGCCCCGGGCGACCCCGTTCACGATCTTCAGCCTCTTCCCCCAGTCCAGATCCCTGCTTTTCTCTGCATCTGCCAACGGAACAACGAGGAAACGAGCATCAGAACTCGGAGCCAGTACGTGATACCTAGTGCTCTCATCATATCAAAAACGGCCGGACAGAGAACTGATGGAACGTAGTTAGTACCGAAGAGAACGGTGTCGAGGCTCCGGTTCGGCATGTACTCGTACACGAGCAGCTTCTCCTGTCCTTCCAGGCAAACGCCAAGGAGCCTGACAAGGTTCTTGTGCTGAAGCTTAGCGACCAGAACCAGCTCTGTTTTCAGCTCTTCTATTCCTTGCGTGGAGCTCTGTGACAGCCTCTTCACGGCTATCTCTTCACCTTCAGAAAGGACACCCTGTGCAATCCGGACAGCAAAGATGTGAACAACCAACATGAAATCTGCATACTACTACTACTACTATATGAATGTATGATTGGCACCTTGTAAACCGCACCGAACCCTCCTTCGCCAAGCTTGTTGCTCTCATTGAAGTTATCTGTTGCAGCCCGCAGCGTCCATAGGTCCAGAAGGAGGGAATCGATGCTTTGGATGTCATCTGGATTAGTAGCTGAATCTGTCGTAGCAACAAGGAAGGCGCACAATCATCAGGTAGTGCGAGTGCATCATTGGTTGAATGGCTGGTGCGTGTTTAACTAATACTCTTTCCGTCCCAAGACTCAACTTTATACTAACTTTAATACAAAGTTAGTACAAATCCGAGTCACTTATTTTTGGGACGGAGGGAGTACTATGAAGAGGCCATCATGAACTTGGACTTTGAGTAAATTTAGGTAACCAGTGAATCACCATTCCCCAGCTGTTAGGCCAATTGATAAATTGACCGTGTTAAGAGTAGAGGGACTAGTGGCTTACATGGTAGTGGTACTGACGGCTTTCTTTCTGCCGGTTTTCTCCTCCTCCAAAAGCAAACACACGTTGAAATGAGAAGTAGTGCAGCAACTATAGGTAGTGTGATGGCCAAGATCAATCCTGTCCTATTTCTTGTTCCTTCTGCAAACAAATGACATGGATTTCAGAGACGTGTAGTGCAGACTGCAGAGAAGTTGTATTCCACCATCCAAGTGACACCAATCAAGCACCAAAGAACAGCAACCATATGCGCCTGAAGAGTCACTTTTGTTTCAGAAACTCACCTTCTTCGGCCGCCGCTGGCGCTGGCGCTGGTGCAAGCGGCTGCACGTCCGGGAGTTGCAGCAGTGGGCGTCCAGAGAAGAAGGAGTAGGTCTCGAACCGGAAGTTGCATCGCACGCCGAACACTCTCCCGCCCGGCTTCCCCACGAAGTACTGTGGGGTAAACTTCTCGATTATGTCCCTGAGGCAGCTCCGGCAGTCGACCGCCGCCATGTCCGGCGTGCACTGCGCCAGCGAGTAAATCTTGGGGTACGTCGCGTCGTACCCCTCCTCCCCCGTGCCGAACCGCCGGGTCGGGTCCCCGGCGGCATAGTCGGCGGTGGCGTTGACGAGCCGTCCGGAGGCGGCGTCGAACGCCGCCGCGGCCGCGCCCGCGCTGACGTTGTTGCCGTTGAACGCGACGAACCTGGCAACCTGCCGCTGTTGTCGGTGACGTTGGGCAGGAAGTCCTGGCCGGAGTAGCGGAGGATGCAGGGGTCGTCGAACATGGTGGCGTGCCGGTTGAAGGCGCAGAGCTGCTGTGCGTTCCGGAAGGCGGCGGCGACGCAGGCCGCGCAGGAGGAGGCGTTGGTGTCGCCGCGGCAGAGCGCGAGCGCGTAGACGGCGTCCGGCGCGGCGCCGGCGGCGCCCTTGGCGAAGAGCGCCGGGGACGCGGAGGCGTTCCTGGGGAGGCCGCCGGCGAGGGCGCGTAAAGTTGGCCTGGTAGGCGCTGCCCTCGGTGTAGTTCCCGGTGGCGGAGTCGCAGAGCTGCCACGGCAGCGGCTGCGCGTCGGCGAGCGGCGCGTTGAGGAACGCGAGGAGGAGGAGGAGGAGGAGGGCGGCGGCGGCGAGGTGGGAACATAGAGCAAGGCTGCCTCGCATGCGCATGGCCGCCGTCGCCATGGAGTTGAGCTGCTGGGTGCTATCGCGGAGTAGAGGTGCCGTACGGGCGTACTGGTACTTTCCAGTAAATAGAAGTGTGGGATTTTCCACGGCCGACGCTGACGAACGAACAGGCCCGATCGAACTGCAGCTGCCTTGGCGCAGCAGCTGATGTCGAAAGGAGTACGATGAGTAGAGTGAGGTCGTGGTCGTGAGCGAGCGGATGCGGTTAGGTGGCGTCGCACATGGTGGGATTGGTCAAGTGAGGTGGCTTGACCATTTGTTTCTTTGGCCATTTTCTGCGTCAGGTGTTCTAGATAGCTACGGCGTGCTGGACTACTGGCGGTGATGGATAGCTACGGCCTGGTTACTGGTGAGTGTCAAGATCAACAGAGAAAACTTGGAGAAACGTCAAATAAACTGTACAGTAGTAGTACTAGGATGGTTCGCAATTACGTATTCGGTTACCAATTCTTCTCATCAACAGAGAAAGCTTGACGAAACGTCAAATCAACGTGAAATAGCTGCTCGCCATTAGTCGTCAGATGGTCGCCACAGTAGCAGTCAACAAATGCTTTGCTCCGGTCAACCCCTCCGACCCCACCTGCTAATGGTACACCGACCGACACCCGAACAACCCCTTCTCCTTTTGATTTCCTTTTTGTTTTTGTTTTTGTACAGTTTACCGAGGCAGTGAGTGAACCACCGCTGACGGATTGCCATGGCCAAACCCCGCCGCTGCTTCTCCCCGTACCTCGCCGGCGTCGCTGCCACCTTCCTCCTCTCCGTCCTCCACGCGCCACTCGCCGCCGGCGACGACGAACCGCCTCCGTGGCCGATCTGCGGGCCGTATCCACCCAGCGGCAACTACACGCCCAACAGCACCTACCAGGCCAACGTCGATCTTCTCTCCGCCACCCTCCCCAGGAACGCCTCCTCGTCTCCCGCGCTCTACGCCACCGGATACGTCGGCGACGTGCCGGACATCGTCTACGGCCAGGCGCTCTGCCGCGGCGACGTCGCCAACGCCTCCGCCTGCGAGGCCTGCGTCGCGGCCGCCTTCCGCGGCGCGCGGCGGGCGTGCCCGCTCTACAAGGACGTCATCATCTTCTACGACCTCTGCCAGCTCCGCTTCTCCAACCGCAACTTCCTCCTCGACGACGACTACCTTGTCACCACCTACACGCTCCTGCGCTCGCGGGTCGTGGGCACGCCGGCGTTCGACGCCGCCGTCGGGCTGCTCCTCAACGCCACCGCGGACCACGCGGTGGAGGACTCCTCCAGGCGGTTCGGCACGGGGGAAGTGGGCTTCGACGACAGGAGGAACCCCAAGATTTACGCGCTGGCGCAGTGCGCACCGGAAAAGACGGCGGACGTCTGCCGGAGCTGCCTCAACGTCATAATTGGGCAGCTGCCGAACTCGTTCAGAGGCAGGACAGGAGGGGGCATGTTCGGGGTGTGGTGCAACTTCCGGTACGAGGTGTACCCTTTCTTCCCCGGCCGTCCGCTGGTGCAGCTTCCGCGGTTCGTAGAGAGGCCGCCTGCTTCCGCGCCACCGGTGACCGGAGGAGAAGGTGAGTAGTTTTTTCTGCAATTATGCAACCTGAATTTTATTGGTCATTTGATGTACAATTGCGTGCTTGTGTAAGAACATGCAACCACAAATGATTACGTTTAGGAATAAGGCGGGAATCCCTCTCGACTTTCTGTGAAAAAAACAGGATTTAATCAGTAACAGAATTATCCTGATATAGCTTCTGAATCAGTTAACAACACCGGCTTGTTCCATTCCTGCTCATCATAAGCCATGAATCACGGCATTGTCAGAGTACCTGAGGTGTCAGTTATAGAATTGCTCAACTATATTTATAGACATGTGAAACTAGCTAACAATTTGCCCAGTGTGATGCAAATACAGAAAGAACATGATCCTTAAATACAGACAATCTTGCAAATGGTTTCTGTGCTCTGAAACTGAACAAGGTTTTCTTAGAAGGGAGAAGGGAAACTCCTAGTTTTTTCTGCAATTATGCAATCTGAATTTTACTGGTTATTTGATGCATATGTAAGAACATGCAACAACAAATGATTACGTTTAGGAATACCGGGGTATCCTCTCAACATTCTGTGAGCAAAAACAGGATTTAATCAGTAACAGAATTATCCTGATATAACTTCTGAATCAGTTAACAACACCGGCTTCATCATAAGACATGGATCATGGCTTCGTCAGAGTACTTGAGGTGTCACTTATAGAATTGCTCGACAGGAAAGAACTATATTTATATACATGTGCAAACTAGCTAACTATTTGTCAGTGTGATTCAAATACAGAAAGAACATGATCTTTGAATACGGACAATCTTGCAAATGGTTTGTGTGCTCTGAAACTCACAAGGTTTTCTTATGAAAAATCCTAGTACAAAGTTTTCCAGCAACATATATGTACTACAAGATCCCGATTGACGTTATAACTAACAATTATACCATCATGATGGCATATATTTACTTGCAGAGAAAAAGAGAAATAGTGCAGGTAAAGTTCTAGCTATTCTGATGCCTACAATTGCTGTGATATTGGCCATCGCTGTGGTATACTTTTTCTGTTGGAGGAAGAGAAGACCAGAAGAAGATGCTTATCTACCTGGTAAGGCCTCTTAAGCACTTTAAATTATGGAATAATAGCCAGTCAAGTGATTACTCAATCAGTCAATTGATTATCCATCAGATGGTGATTAGATCAGTGCATAGTAGAACTTGTTTAGTAGGTTATCACTTTCTTAAATCTTACTAGCAAAGGTTATCCGTACATTGGAGCAGAATCATATAAGTATTTTGTAAAGAGCTCAAAACCTTGTTTTTCATCATTGTCTACTTATTCTTCAACTTATTCAGCTACCTCAGATGATATTCAACACATCGATTCGCTTCTTCTCAATCTAGCAACACTGAGGATTGCCACCGATGACTTTGACAACAGCAAAATGCTTGGTAAAGGAGGATTTGGTATGGTTTATAAGGTACAGAAATACACTATTTATAGCTTATGTTTTAGGGGTGGAAAACGTAGCTTTGTCAGTTATGTTTTTTGCAGAGGCCTAAGTATCTTTACATTGACAGGGAGTCCTACCTGATGGTGAAGAAATAGCCGTGAAAAGGCTTGGTCAGACTTCCAGACAAGGAATAGGAGAGCTGAAGAGTGAACTGGTTCTGGTTGCCAAGCTTCACCACAAGAATCTTGTGAGACTTGTTGGTGTTTGCTTGGAAGAACAAGAGAAAATACTTGTTTATGAATATATGCCCAATAGAAGCCTTGATATGATTCTTTTTGGTAAGATTTTCTCGCTAATAATTTTTCTTTTTTGCTTTGAAATTTTATTCACTTGACTAATACTAGTAAAATCTTTGCTACAATGATACACTTGTTTGAACCACAGATTCTGAAAAAAACAAAGAGCTGGACTGGGGAAAGAGGTTCAAGATAATCAATGGAATCGCTCGAGGCTTGCAATACCTCCACGAAGATTCTCAACTGAAGATAGTTCACCGTGACCTTAAAGCGAGCAATATACTACTAGATGTCGACTACAATCCTAAAATTTCCGACTTCGGCTTAGCGAAGATATTCGGAGGTGATCAATCAGAAGATGTGACTCGTCGTATCGCCGGCACATAGTAAGCATGTCGAGTACATTTTGTCTGACAAAACACCAAGTTTTTAGTCGGGTTGTAAAGTTCTGTTTCTGTCACATCGGATACATGGCGCCGGAATACGCCATGCGCGGGCAGTATTCCAGCAAGTCGGACGTGTTCAGCTTCGGCGTCTTGGTCCTGGAGATCGTCACAGGGAGAAGAAACAGTGGCTCATATAACACTGAGCAAGACGTGGATCTCCTGAATCTTGTGAGCACCTGAAGCCTGTCCATAAACTCTGCACGCAGCTAACTTCTGGTAACAATGTCTGAATACCCTTGCAAAATCTGCTGCAGGTATGGGAGCACTGGACCCGGGGAAACGTCGTCGAGTTGATGGATCCATCCCTGAGCAACCATCCTCCCGTCGACCAGGTGCTCAAGTGCATCCACGTCGGGCTCCTGTGCGTGCAGAGGAAACCGGCGAGCAGGCCGACGATGTCGTCGGTGAATATCATGTTCAGCAGCCACACCGTCCGTCTCCCTTCTCTGTCCAGGCCGGCATTCTGCATCCAGGAGGTCAGTGTCAGTGGAACCTCGACTGCCTATTCGGAAGCATATCCGCTCACAGAAAATTCAACTGTGATGTCTCCGAACCAAGTGTCCATCACGGAGCTTTCGCCAAGATGAGTCTAGTTTGAAGCAGTTAACTGAACTAGCTGTGTATAGTGCTTCTTACCGTACAGTATGTCAGTATCTTAAGTTGCTGGAAATGATCTTGGGAGGAGGAAGAGGCCCTGCTGTATCGGTGTCTATTACTGAATCTTTGCACTGTGGATGTAAGTAGAACTGCTAAGATGCTATTAATAGTGATTGCAACTGGCAAGAGTGGGCAACAGAAGTCATGGTAAAGCTCATGTATAGCGTGATAGATTATAAAGAATGCCAATTTTTTTGTTCAACTAAGGCCCTGTTCGGTAGTCACCTGCTCCTAGAATCTGTGGAGCGGGGCAAGTGCAGTTCCACCATTTTGAACTGCAGCTCCACCAACTCTGCTCCCGGAGTTGTGGAGCGGAGTGGTACCGAACAGGGCCTAAATTATTGCCCGTGCCTTATAATGGGATATACATATTGTAGTACTTTAGTCTGTGATTTATCTGCTCATATTAATGTGACTGTGTAAATAAATATTTATCAAATCTTACATGTACCTATCTAAATAAATTTTGAATTTTATTTGATAAGAACCATAATTTTATTTGGTACAAGTCGATAAAATGCAGGACAGTTAAGACGTTTTCAAGAAAAACCGGTGAAAAACCAGCGGTAGGAAGAAAAAATTCAAAACGAAGAGAAAGCGGGGAGCATATGTAGTGTTGAACGACGCGAGTTCTACCTAAAAGGGAACTTACTAATTTTTTAATAATATAAGTAGAGATAGAGATATATGAGAATGCGATGCAAGCCTTTTCAAGTCTAGTAAAACTTGTTGAGTAACGTGATTGTATTAGGAAATATAGGATAAATTAGGAATATTTTGGCTTGTCTTGTACTCCAAATAGATCATGTACTCTTATATATATGCCTATGAGGTTTAAGCAATCATTGAACTATTCCACCAAATTCCTCTCTCCCTTCTAATATGGTATCAGCCTAATTACGACCTAAACCCTAGCCGCCGCCGCTTCCGCACCCGCGCGCCGCCCTCGGGGCGGTCAACCTCCATGACCGCCGTCAGGGCCATGCCGCCCGTACCTAGGGCCCATACCTAGGGTCGGCCTCCATGATCGACTCATACGTCGCCACTGCGTCGCCCCTTCAGGCCATAGTGCCGCGATACGTGGTCCCCACCACCGCACCGAGGCCGTCCCCGCGATTGCACCGACTCACGAACCGTTGTTGCGTCGCCCCTTCGGGCCGCAGCGTCGCGGCCTGTAGCCCCGCCGCCGCCCGAGGTCTTCCCGCCGTCGTCCCGACCCGCTTCGCCGCCGCTTGCGTCGCCCGCCGTCAGAAGTAGCGCGCGCGGTCGGCGGTCCACTCCGCCATCACCGCGCGTCGACCTCTCATGGTATCGCGCTGCCGTCTCCTTTGGCGCGAAACGCCACCGTCCGCGCCGGTCTTAAATCATCTTGTCGGGGTTCTTCGCCTACTTGAGCACCGCCGCGCGCTCTAACCTAGTCGCCGCCGCTGATCGAGCCGCCGCCGTCGCCGCCCGTCCACCCTATTCGTCTTCGTCCAAGCACCAGTCCGTCGCCAGCGTCGCCGTCATATACTCCGACCACCGTTGGTGACGTTGGCCCCGCGTCGATGGACGTCGCAAACATCGTCGAGTTCTTCTATGCCGGCCCCTCCGACTTTTCCGACATGGCGTACAGCTCGTGCAGGTCCCTCGTCTACGCATGCCCGGTCTTGGCAACACCGATCGTGCCTTCATCCATGCGTGTCCCGGGCTGCAAGCCTGGTCGGCGCCGTCAACTTCGTCTTCGTCGTCTATGCATGCCCGGTGCTGGCAACACCGGTGCGTGCCTTCGTCCATGATGTGTCCCCGGGCTTGGCAAACCCGCCGCGACGCGTCGTCAACAACATTTTCTTCCCGGCGCACCCCTACTTCGACACCACTGCGCCTATGCTAACTCGGCGCCCCCTTGCGCCCGCGGCCCCACGGCGACTTCCTCGACACCGGCCACCCCGACTCGACATCGACCCCGGCATTCTTCGCACGGCTACCTCGACCACGGCTCCACCACACACGCTCTCGGCTACCTCGACAAACGGCACAAAGGGCTACCGCCTTGCCTGAGCAACCTCGTGGGATTCTACTCCGGCCACGACTTCCGCGATGCGTCGACCGTTACGACTGTGGGGGGGTGTCCGTAGGCTTGCCTTCGGGTTCTTCTCCAGTCTCACCGTCTGCGTCGCTACCATTGTGAGTGCGGGGGGATGTTGAGTAATGTGATTGTATTAGGAAACATAGGATAAACTAGGAATATTCTGGCTTGTCTTGTACTCCAAGTAGATCATGCACTCCTATATATGCCCACGAGGCTCAAGCAATACATCAAACTATTCCATCAAATCCCTCTCTCCCTGAAAGTGCGTTATATCGACTAGAGGTGGGGTGAATAGGCGATTTTTATGAATTCTTCAATGAGGAATTTGTCGGTGAGGAAATTCCTAAGTGAAGAACTACTTGCAGCGGAATAAGTACTCAGAAGTAAGCATAAGAGAATGCGGGCATGGTCATCATGATGAAATGAAGACAATCAAAGAGTACGAAAGCGTAAACACATGATAACACAAGATGAAGACAAACAGTGAAGAAATTGAACTGAGGAAATTGAGAAAGTCTTGATCAAAGTCTTCAAACACAGATATGAACGAACACTCAACACGGTAATGAGGAAATGAAAGAGTTGAGGAAATAGAACCAGATTAGGTTGGTGAAGACAATGATTTGGTAGACCAGTTCCAACTCTTTGTCTCGGTTATACGTCTGTTGGAGCGGCTGAGTATTTAAACTCGAGGACACACAGTCCGGACACCCGGTCGCCGAGCACGCAGCTCAGGACACCAAGTCCTCACCGTATTCTCCTTGAACTAAGGTCACAGACCTCGTCCAATCACTCGTGGTAAGTCTTGAGCGACTTCCAAACCTTCACAGACTTGGTCACTCGGCGATCCACAATTCCTCTTGGATGCTCTAGACCATGACGCCTAACCGTCTGGAAGAAGCACAGTCTTCAAAGGTAACAAGCGTCGGATCCACGCAGGATCAATCTCTTGATGATGCTCAATCACTTTGGGTTTGTAGGATTTGGTTTTAGGTTTTCCTCACTCGATGATTTTCGCTCAAAGTCCTCGGAGGATGGGTTGCTCTCAAATGACAAGCGTCAAGTTCTCTCGGAGCAGCCAACCAGCTAGTGGTTGTAGGGGGCGGCTATTTATAGCCTAGGGAGCAGCCCGACATGATAAGACATAAATGCCCTTCAATGATATGACCGTTAGGTGGATAAGATATTTTGGGACAGCTGGCGCGCAGCACAACAAGGTCGGAAATTTGACTCTCAAATTTCTCAGGGCTATCATGTTTCTCACTGTGTAGGCAATCCGCCTTTGGCGAATTCCTAACTCCTCGGTCGAACAAATTCCTCGATTACGGAAGAACTTCGTCTCATCCTTTGAAGAAATTGACTGAGCTGTATGAGATTTCAAAGGCTTCACTCGAAGGGATTGGTAGGTGTAGGATTTTGAGTTGAGCATCACATGGAAATTTTTCCTTAGTATTTCCTCGACCCCTTTAACGATCAGTGTTTCCTATGACTCAAGAAAGAGAAAATGAAACTACGAAAACAAAAGTCTTCAAGCTTCATGTTCCTCAAATGAATACCAAGTCTTCAAGGTCACACCAATTTCTTCACTTTCAAAGTCTTGAAAAGTCTTGAGAATATCAAAGTCTTGATCGAAGAACTTCATTTTAGGGTCGACTTTCTCTGTAAATATCAAACTCCTCATAGACTTATAGCCCATGTACACTCACAAACGCATTAGGCCCTTAACCTATAAGTCTTCAATACACCAAAATCACTAAGGGGCACTAGATGCACTTACAATCTCCCCCTTTTTGGTGATGATGACAATATAGGTTAAGTTTTCAACGGGGATAAACATATGAAGTGTAAATACTGATATTGAGGAATTTGATTGCAAGATATAGAAGAACTCCCCCTGAAGATGTGCATAGTGAGGAATTTGCTTTTGAGGCAATGGACACTTGAAGAGTTGAATCATGGAGATCTCCCCCTATATCTTGTAATTCATACACGCATTTGACATATAATATGAAGAATTTGAAATGCATGATGAAATATGGTGGTGATGTAGTTCAAGATGCGTGTATTAACATATAATGAGGAATAAGCATGCGAGGAACACATCAAAGGTATCGAGCACCATTGGGTTTAAGATTACAACTCGATCCAATAAAGCTTGGAAGAACGAGAGTTGTAACTTAGCAAAAAAACGTTGTATATGATAGACCGGCGAAGACTAACTCAAATTTCTCCCCTTTGTCATCAAATGACCAAAAGGATTGAAACCGAGGACTAACGCCGAAGAATTTCAAGTTGATGAAGGGCGCCAGCGTTGTCGGGTCGGTTGTCGTAGTAGGGCCTGCCGCATGTCGTCCAAGTCTTCATTTTCATCGTTGTCGCGATGAAGAATAGGAGCTAGCCACCAAGGAAGGAACCTTGACCTTCTTGTATTTCTTGGTGGAGGTACAGACCAGTCAAATTCTTCCTTGAGACCCATTGTCTTGAGTTCTTCTGCGTTGTAGACATTAGAAAGAACAGCCAGTGCGGTTGAAGGTTTCATGGAGGTAGTATTGGTTTTCTTCACTGCATTGTGAGTTGAGGTCATGTTGTGAAGAATGGAACCAAGCGACGCTTGACCCATTTATGATTGCGATCAACCTTCCGATGAAGACGAGGAGTAACTCACGATCATCATCACCACAGGTCTTTGTGGCTTGAGGATTTTGCTTGGCGAGGTATTGGCGGCGAGTCATGTCGGCGAGTCATCATTGGTGGAGTAGGATGCAGCTTTGCGAAACCGACCATCCAATGGACGAATGCCTTCATCTATCACAGCAGTTGCCTTGCCCTTGTCATCGGTGAGGAAAATGTCCATTTGAGGACTTCAATTGGAGGCAAGTAGCTACTGATGGTTGAGTATCGGCCTTGTAATTGGTGAAGACCTTGCCTGATGAACCTCATAATCCATGGTGCATAAGGCTTCACTCAAAAGGTGACATAGCAATGTTTGCGAGTCCTCATGAAGAAATCATGGAAGTTGACGGGAACCCCATGAATGATATTGAAAATCATATTCTTCATGATGCCAACGACTTCTTCATCATTTGAGTCATGGCCTTTGATAGGACTCATTGTCTTCGTCAGAATGCAATAGACAGTCCGAGGCACATACAATAATTCCTTGACGAGGAATTTGGTTAAGGGGCCTGCCACAGCTTCAAAGGCTTCATCGGCATTTGCATATAGTGATTTGTCAGTTCAGGTTCACTATGTAGATGCAACGTGCACCGTCAAGGGGAGGACTGAGAGGAAGGACACGAAGCAATTCAGTTGTTGGTGCCTTGTAGTGAGTATTTTCAGACATCCAGTCCAACACCCATGAGTTCACATCTTCAGCGTCTCCAATGATATGCAGCGTCGCATAGAATTGAAGAATAAGTTCTTCATTCCAATCACAGATGTCAGTGCAGAAATTTAGGAGTCCTGCATCATGAAGAACACTGAGGACTGGCTCAAAGCCTGGCAGAGATTCCATGTCCACATGAGGAATATGTGCATGATCGAAGACTTTGTCTTTGTTGAATAGCACAGAGGAATAGAAGTTGGCTTGACTAGCAGTCGAAACCGCCTCTTCCTTATCGGCGAGTCATATGGGTTGTAGTCAGTGAAGAATTCATGCTCGCCGAAGAAATCTTCAGCCTTGAACTTTTGCTTTGTTGAGAATGGATTCTTTGGCTTTGGCAGTGGAGTGTCATTGAGTTGCATCATGACCTCTGGAATCGCAATCTCAGGTTCTTCAGGCTGAGGAATTTCTGGTTCCTCTTCATGTGCAGTCTGCGTGTTCATAGGATTAGCAGCAGCAGGTTCATCAGCGCTAGTGGCTGGAATTTCTTCATGCACGGATGAGTTGGGATGAGTTTCTTCAAAGCCCATTTGAATTGTTGGAGCAGGGGACTGAGGAATTTGTTGGATTGGGGTGAAGAGTGGAGAATTGGGATGCTGACTTTCCCAAAAGTCATTGTTCATCACTGGCGTTGTACTTCCAATATCCACATCTTCTTCAATTTCCTCAACGCCAGCCTCTTCAGCTGTGAACTGCGGCATAGACGAGGAAATGATTGGTGTTGAAGGGATTGCATCCACTTCAATTTCTTCATCAATCCGCTCTGACGAAGCAGCAGAATGATTTTCTTCATCAGATCCGCTTGGGATCTCATACTCTTCATCAAAAGGAACAAGGTCCTTTGATGGAATGGAGGAAATTGGAACAGCATCAATAGGATTTTCAAATGAGCTGGTCATTGGCTTCATTTTCTTCGCAGTCAAGAATTTGGCGCAGTGATGCTTTCCTTTTCTTCACTCGCAGCTCGCTCTGCAGCCTTGGTCTTCTTCACATCGATGCGATGGAAGGATAGGAGTTGGTGTAGGCGCGGGAGGAGCTGAGGAATCTGGTTGAATTTCCTCGAGCGCAACTAATGCAGATTGCCTGACTTCTTAAGTTTCTTGAGCGCACCACTAGTGGATGCCACAGCAATTTCTTCGGTGGTGGAATGGATTCATCAGCCTGGAACTAGCATTTTTCAAGAGCTGAACTTCATCGGTGGTCTTGGCATGTTCTTCAAAGAAGCGGAGCGAAGCTTCAGCTTGAGGAACTTCTTGTTGCGATGGGGCTGCAACGTTGGTGAACTTCTCCGTCAGTTTCACAAACCTGACTTTGGCTCCTTTCCAGTCAGCATAATAAGAGTCAAATTTGTTGCTGAGGGCTTTGATATCAGCCTGCATCTTGACAAGTTCTTCAGTTGTTATCTTGACAACATTTTTCTTTAGCAGTTTCTATTTTCTGTACTGCGATTTCTTGATCTCTCTGGCCTTCTCATATTTCCATTTCTCCTCTTGGATGAAATGAGTCAGCATGTGACTTTGGCCAGGTGTAAGATAAAAATCAGGCATAGGGGTGTCTGGATCTTGTGCCAGAGATCAATGTAATCGAGGATTTTCTTGGGATCCAAAAGCAGTGGCACAGGTGTGCCTTTGGCTCTAGCGGCCTTAACTTGTCGGTCTCTGATGATTTCTGCAAGTTCATCATCATCAGCTTCATCATCAGATGGCACGTGAAAAGCAACCTGTTTCTTCTTCGGACTCGGCCGAGGACCTCGTCCAGCAGTTGCCTTGGTCTTGGCGAGTTGGGCGGATGAAGAATTTGGTGCAACCGAGGAACTTCTTGAGACACGAGAGGCAATTGAGATGCATGCAGTCCTTTGGCACGTGGCGGATGCACAGTCTTGAGGACTTTGGAGGAGCTGCTGAGGACTTTGTAGGAGCTGAGGATTTTGGAGGAGCGGGAGCAGCATGAGGAACTGGCCGTGAGGGCATTGCTGTTGAGGCACTTGGCTTGTGTGCGGGCTTCTTTGCCATAGATTTTCTTGGCTTGACAGAGGCCTCAGTGGCAGCAGCAGTAGCAGAGTCCTCATTAAATTTCCTCACTGCCTCCTTGGCTTGTCTTGCCAATTTGGCTTGGCGCTTGGCCCATTCTTGGAAAATCCTCACCACGCTTGATCTTTGGTGGGGTCGACTTCTTGTCCAGTGCCAATGGAGCTCTTGGGCATGGAGGATCTGATCTGAATTTCTTCATGTACTTTGGAGTAACATATCTGTACTCCCTCCATTCCCTTGCCCATCTCCTTTCAATCCTCTGAATGCGCACCTTGCGCTGATTTTTGTTCTCCTTTCCGAAATTGGCTTCATCAGGTGTGCAATAGTCAGCGTATATGTCCTCAGGTATCTCGAAAGCAGTCATGACCTCAGGCCTCTTTCCTCCTTTCTGTGGCTTCTTTCCTTCTACCATATTCTTCAGCTGAGGAATTTGAACAATCGAATTCTCTGAAGAAGTATGCAACTTTTCTTCGAGGAACGCTGCAAATGAGTTAAGTTGATGAGAACCTAGTGATTCAGCGGACATGAGTACCGTGAGCAGTAGTATAGTTGCGAGGAATTTGGAGAGGTCATATGCTTTCTCGAAGGTTTTCAAAAGAACTAGTTTGAGGAATTTAACCAGATGAGCCTTGAAGAATTTCACTAAGCGATCTTTGTCTTAGGTTCTAGAGTTGTATAGATCGAGGATCCACACAATTGAGGAATCTTAAAGAAAAATCATTGCTTAGAGAAACGAATCAAGAGCATATTTCGTTTGAGGTGTTCATATGTGTGAAGATTTGAAGAATAAACACCTTTGAAGATTTTCAGGAAGGTTTGAGAATCAAAGCGA